>SNQN01008929.1:0-12670 GCA_008642245.1 Bassia scoparia | reverse complement strand
AAACTATTTGGTTGATGATGAGGTTGAGATGCTATTCTGGAGTAGACTTTGTAACCCAAGATAAAAATGTGAAAAAGGAAAAAAAAAATGAAAAAAGTGAGGAAAATTCAGACATCTACATAATCATGTTTTATTTTAGTGGTTCCCGGATCATCATGTTTGGTTTTTATATTAAATTTGTTTTTCTAGCTTACACTTTTAGCATTAAGATTTGTAGAGATAGCAAGAGCGTACTCTTATGTAGATATTTTTCTATTATATATACAATGTAGTTTTGTGCATTATTGTTTTTTTTCTAATTATCAACTTTCATTAAGCACACCGTCCGGGGCACCACGCGCATCGCGCGCGGTGCAACGGCTAGTAGAATTAGAAGTTTAGAACCAAAAACTACCTCACGTTTTAAGGGGAACAGAGGAATAGAAAACAGAGGAGGGAGAGCAGGGCAGCACACGGCAACAGTGGCAGCCAAGGAGAGAAGGAGGAGGGTGGCGGTGGCGCGGCAGGAACAGCACCGCAACGGCAGCCACGACGCGGCACCAACAGCGGCAGCCACGCAGCAACAGTAGCAGCAGCACGCCACAACAACAGCAGCAGCACGCAGCAACAATGGCAGCAGTGGCGGCGGCCGCTGCGGCTGGGAGAGGAGAGAGAAGAGAAAGGAGGAGGGCGGTGGAGGCGGYGGTCGCGACTCCGGCGAGGCTGGGTAGGGAGGCAGAGGAAGAGAGAAGAAAGAAAGCTAAATAAATAAATAAAAAATTTGATTTTGTGATTGAATGAAGATTGAAGCATTGAATTGAGAGTAGAGATTGAATTGAGATGATTTGTGTCTGAAATGGACTGATTTCACTCAATTTATAGAGGAAATTTGATGAATAATTTAATTGAAGCTTGGCGTTGATTGGTTGATTTGGGAGGTTGATTGAATGGAGGAGATGGCTTGGTGATGGGGTCTTGGTTGTTGCCTTACAAGTGTGAGGAAGGAGATGATGGATGTTGGAGCATGTATTCCTTGAAGACATGAATACAGCTTTTGTTGGAGAAGATGAATACTGTTTCCCCTTTTTTATTTTTTTTCTTTTTCTTTTTTTTAAAAATTTTCTTTTTCTCTTTTTCTTTTTAGGAGTAAAATAATTATATTAAGTATAAGATATTTTAGGCAACACTTACTATAATTTATAATTAGATAAAAAAATAATTAGTCAAAGAATATAGAAAATAACATTTGAAAATAATTTGGACTCTAAGAATAATTTTGTAACTCTCGGAAAATATGAAACGCTAATTAAACTCGATTATTAATTAATTAAATTTGAAAACACGGGGTGTTACAATAGTAGTAATTGGAGACAACCACAACAACAACCGCTAAAACAATGACCGCAACGACAATGACAACAATCAGTGATGAATTCAACGAAACGATGGGAACTTGAGAACAAACCAACAATACTTGCATTTACGATTGTGAAATTTCATGCTTGTGTGGAAATAGAATCTAGAGCATCTATATATGAAATATGTTGAAAAGAGAGAAAAAAAAGAATAATAAAAGATGACGATGGAATGGAWTAGAGTTGAAGCCTAATTTCAAAGTAAGTGAGAGAAGAGTAACGTAGTTTGAGKGTTGATTTTCTKGGTTTTGGATCRGTTGGATTAGGGGTTAATATGAATTTAGGGTTAATTGGGTTTAAATAGGGGTTAATTTGATTACATGCTAACGGTGTTAGATTTTCCATCCATAATAAGAGCATTTGAGTTATTTTCCTTAACCTCAGGGGTATATGAGGCGTTTTCAAAAGTTCAGGGGTATATGGTTTAATGCATAAAACTCAAGGGTATATGAGAAATAATTAGGGATGGAAATGGAACGGATTCGGGGCGGATGAACCATCACCCGCATCCATCCACCCCACTTGATCCATCCATCACCCKCCCACCCATCCACCGAATCCATCCATCCAYCACCCACAGGTGAAACGGATGGATCGGGTGAATAAACGKATGATAAACATGCTTAAAACCTGTCAAAAAATTAGCAACTCTATACAAAAAAATAGGCCTAATATGGCAAGACTTGTAATGTTTCATATAATTAGTAACATATTAAATCAGTATTCATAATTATTAAATCAAAATTNAATAGCATAAAAATGAATAAGAAAAAAACGCAACAAAAAATAGTAAGAATAAGAACATATTACAAAATAGCAGGAAAACATCACAAAACAACATAAAAAAATAGGAAGAATTCTAATTTAAGTTTTAACCCTAAAAATAGAACAAATTCAATTTAAACCCTAAAAAATACGAATTTAATTAACAACTCAACAAATAAACAAGTGAACAGCAAGTATAATTTAGTAAACAAATCGTTTGGATTCAACAATTAAACCCTAAAAAATATATTGTTGCTAGCTAGACGCCATTGTGAGCCGTCGACTTGTACCGCCACTGTGAGCCGCTGTCGGGTATAGATCGACCAGAGAAGTAGCAATAGTAATGGCATTATTTGGAGTGACAGACGGAGTGAATTTTTAGGGTTTTAGTCTTTAGTGAGAGAGAATTAGATAGTTTGACGAGGTACTGTAAAGTTCATGACAACTGTAAGAATATAACTTGGGCCTAGCCTATTTAGTATTTTTCAAAAAAACTGAAATTAAATATATGGATGACGGATCGGGTGATGGGTGAAAAAATCTCACCCGTATCCGTTAATCCACCACCCGTCTTTCATCCATATAAACTGGGTTTTTCACCCATCCATTTAAGCGGGTGGACTGGATTAATGGGTGATACACTAGATATTTCCATCCCTAGAAATAATTTTATAAAATATTCCTATCTAAATTGAGGTCTCAACATGCAAATTAAAAAAGGAAGATGATTAATGGGTTTCACTACTCCCCTCAACCACAAATTTCAATCATCAGCTTTATTTGACAATTTGAAGGCATACGTAAAAGTGATTTTTTACTTGACTTTTATTTTACTATTATTTGAGAGATGAGAGGTGATGAAACATTGAATGAAGACACATTTTTACAATTGCTTTAAATGTGACTATCACTCCATTACTCTAATAATAAATCAGAAATGCGGTCTCAAGAGTCACAAAAATTATTTAGGTGTAAATTGTAATAGTTTTATTATAACAATTAATATTTTTAGGCGTGTGCCCTTATCGGGCCTACGTCCTACGTCGATTTTAAATTGTGGGCTTGAGCCACAGATCACTCACATGAGTGCGTTGGGGGTGTACTATTGTCGATAGAGGGGATTGCCACCGTGCCTATACAAGTTAATCACGGACTTCTGAAACATTGGTACCAAACTAATGACCCCATTATTTGGTCTGGTAACCAGAGTGTGGGTTCGGGGACATTGTACGGATAAGAACTTTGACCCAATTCACCCGCATGTAGCGGCCTCTACAAGGTTTATTTCATTATAGTTTCATAAATCATAATCATTAAATTCAAAGAGCCTATCGATTTTTTACCTTAAAAAGCACACTAAAGTAATATTATTACAAGAATTGATCTATTTCTATTATGCATGCATCACTACCTATCCTAACGATTGGGATGACTTCGAATTAATCAAATTAATATGGTGCCTAAAATCCATTCTTCCATAATTAATCTGAATTTAATGTGATTCAAGCAAATTCTGATCTTAATTAAGCAATCGAAAGAGTCATAGACACAAAGACCAAAAATAATATATACAAATCAACTTACCTTGTATCGCTATCAATACAAAAACAAAGATTAGTGCATCAAAAGCTTTGCTTCCAAGTTTCAATTGAAATCTCTTATCACAACAGATGAAATCGTTAGCATTGACAATTATAATTAAAACGATTGCGATAAGTCAAAAACGATTGAAAACGAATGAATTTACATGGTTGAAAACCAAAAGCAAAATAAAATTCAATGTATTATATTAATCAAAATTAATAACAAGAGAAGAGAGAGAGTTTGATTGAATAGCCTCAGAATTTGTACTTAAATCAGCAAAGATATGACTCCGAAAGCTACGACGAATTCGAGGGACTTTTGATTTTGAAAGTGGTTTGTGTTTGTGGATTAAATTTGAATGAGAGAAACTTTTGAGAGCTTTGAATTGCACTTTGAATACTGATTTTTTTTATCGAAGTTGTTTTTATGGTCGAATAAGCATTGAGAGCATGTATTTATAGGCGTATACGAAAGATAAGATAGTAAAGACTAATTCTATCTATCCTTCGTCCGATATCTTTGGGAATTTTTGCATCTATATCTTTTAGATCTAATTTGTTATCCAAATTAACATTTATCCACTTTTGGATTAACTTAGTGGACAAGATTAATCATCTAGAATATTTCGGATCTTTCCTGAATTATGGATTTATCTAAGAATTTCTGAATTTATTTATTTTCGAAAATCATTTTAGAAAACTTGTAAAAATCATAGAAAAACAAAGAAAAATCAGAAAAATAATCTAAAAAACTAGCAAACTCAGAAAAATGAGAAGAACAAAATGAAAAGCGAAAATTATAGAAATAGCCTATAGAAAATATTCTAAAAAATCCTATAAATAAAAAGCCTAAAAATAGAAAATAATTGAAATAAATAAAAAATATATTTTTCCGCCTATTATTGGGCCCTCGGTGTATGATTTCGAACTCAACTTTAATTCAACTCATGCAAATGGGTGTGGTTTATGGATTTTATCGCAACTTTATGAATCAAATCTATTTAGAAATGTCATTTTTTTCCTCATCGGCTATTCAATTTGGGGAGACACTTTTGGGTGTCTACAATAGTTTTAGTTAAATTTCAATATATTTTTCAACAATTCAGGTGACTCCACCTTATTTAAAAATTTGTATTAAATCCAATAGATTATTTATCGATTGACAATAGAACTATATTTTATTATAATAACCATGTACAGACTTAGATATTTTTACAAGGTTCAGTTTTTCACCTTCGACTTATGGTGTAAGGTGAACTTTCATATTACTCAACCCCCTATCATAAAAATTATTTACGTCTACTTGTATCTTAGATCCTCTTAAATTAAGAAAAATGAAAATGAAAAAATTAATCCTACTTGAATGGAAGTTTCAATTTGAAAATGAAAAAAGGAAGATGTTTCATGGGTTTCATTTTTATTTTATTTTTTACATGGAAGAAAATTTATTTAAATCAAAGCTTTCTCGGCATCTACATTAGTTTTTGAACATAACTCAAAAAGGTCTAAAAGACATAAATAAAAACTAGAACCATAACACCTAAAACTGCTTCTATTCACACTCCTCTTCACAAATTTAATTTCATACTTGGACCCATTTGAAAAAATCGATGTCATAGCATCTTTCACGAAATCCTTCACCAACAATGTTGTAGGTATTATGATGTAAGCAGTTACACTATAGATTAGATCTTCATGAGTCAGATTCTTCTTCCCTAACACGACCTACAAATCAAAACACTAATACCCATCAAAACAAGTAGATAAGTGACACACATGGGTATTAAAATCACACAAAAACGCACAAAATTGAAAATAGACATCAAAACAATAAAAAAACTCCAAACTAGAATAGACTGCACAATCAAATGTCCCGTAAAACACAGAATCAGAACCCTCCTTGAATGGCCCTCACTACAAAAAAAACTCGTTTTAGGGACGGACAAAATCAGTCCCTAAATAGGCAAAATGCGTCGCTAAATCACTTTAGCGACGGATTTTGCCTATTTAGGGACGGATTTTGTCCATCCCTAAAACCTTCGTCGCTAAATCACTTTAGCGAAGGAAAATGAAATCTGTCCCTAATTTAGGGACGAAAATTTAGGGATGGATTTAAATCCGTCCCTAATTTAGCTACGGAAAATAAAAATCCGTCCCTAACTTTAGGGACGGAAATAAAAATCCGTCTCTAAATTTAGGGACGGAAATTACAAATCCGTCCCTAAATTTAGGCACGGATTCTTATTTTCCGTCCCTAAATTTAGGGACAGATTTGGAATTTCCGTCCCTAATTAAAAAAAATCAGATTTTGGGGTGATTACCTCTTAATCGCTTCTTAACAACCCCTTCATCACCACTATTAATAGCAACTCGTCCAGCTCTTGAGAGGAATCGAACCCATAACCTCAAAGTCACCAACCAATGCCCCAACCAACTACTCCAAATACCAACTTGTATAATTTATTCAACGAAATTTGTTTATATGTACTGGTAGAATTAGCTACGGATTCTAAAATCCGTGCCTAATTTAGCTACGGATTCTAAAATCCGTCACTAATTTAGGGACGGATTTTAGAATCCGTAGCTAAATTTATGATTTTTCTTATACGTTGTGTAATGGTTGAGGGGATTCAAATCCGTCCCTAATTTAGGGACAAATTTACTAAAATTCGTCCCTAATTAAGAGACAGAATTCAAATCCATCCCTAATTTAGGGACAGATATTCTGAAAGTCATCCCTAATTAGGGGCGGATATCCATTCATAAGATGCACGTCGCAATTTCGGTCAGTTTGATATATTATGGGCGTCATTCGGACACCCGTAGAGAAAGTTATGGACAAAAACCCGCAACCTGCACATTTAGGGACGAATTTTAATTTTCCGTCTCTAATTTAGGGACGGATTTTAATTTTCCGTCCCTAATTTAGAGATGGAAAATGAAAATCCGTCTCTAATTTAGGAGTATGGATCCTCTCCATTTCTTATTGGAAATGGAGAGTCCATTTCCTTTCATCTAGTGGTTGAGAATTATCTAACTTAAATATAAAAATTGCAAAATCCCCCCTATTTTCCCCCTTAATTCATTTTCAACCACTAGATAAGGAAATGGACTCTCCATTTCCTTTAAGAAATGGAGAGGATCCATACTCTAATTTAGGGACGGAAAATTAAAATCCGTCCCTAAATTTCCACTCTTTTTTCCTCAAAAATATTATAAATTTAAGGACGGATTCCAAAATTCGTCCTTAAATTAGGGTCGGATTTGAATCCGTCGCTATACGAGCTTTTTTTTGTAGTGCCTGGGCGACGGAAACCCTTAAGCGCACCAATTGAATGAATCTTACCCAAGGTTTTAACGCTAGAATACTCATGCCGAAGAGAGGACCCGCAACAGGAGATCAATCCACAATTAATTCAAGGAAGATCTGTGAACCAAAAAGAAGAAAGCCGGAACCACAAATTGCCATGAGCGTCCGACGATGCAGCCCAACTAGACAAAGGAAGGGATGGGTAGCTCGTTGACCGGGAAGGGTTATGGCTGTAACCCAGCCAACGAGCCCCCCTATAGGCCAACGACGTTAAATACTACAAAGAGTAGGAGACAAGAGCGTTAGAGAAGAAAAAAGAGGGATTGGACATTTGATGGCACAATCAAATGTGATTTTTTACTTGACTTTTTGTTCACTACCATTTGAGAGATGGGAGATGAGAGGTGAGAGGTGATGAAACATTGAATAAAGACAAATTTTTACAATAGCCTTAAATGTGACTGTCACTCTATTACTCTAGTAATAAATCACAAACGCAGTCTCGCGTGATTTACGAAAACGATAATTTAGGTGTAACTTGTATTAGATTTATGATAACTATTAATATTTTTAGTGTAAATTTCAATATATTTTTCAATAATTAAAGGTGACTCCACCTTATTTATTAAAATTGTGTTTGATATCATTTGACTATTTATCGATTGGCAATAGAGCTATATTTTATTTTGTTAACCAAGTACAGAATAAGCTAATTAGAAGGTTTGATTTTTCATCGTCGACGTATGGTGTTAAGTGGACTTTCATATTGCTGACACCCTTATCATGTAAGCTATTCACATCGACTTGTATCTTAGTTCCTCTTCAAATAAGAAAATTATAAAGAAATAAAATAATCGTATCACAATTGAAGTCTAACCATGCAAATTAAAAAAGGATGATGATTAAGGGGTTTCATTACTCCCCTCAACCACAAGTTTTCAATCGTAATCTTTATTTGATTGTTTGATGGCATAATAAAAAGTGATTTTTTACTTGACTTTTTATTCACTTTCATTTGAGAGATGAGAAATGGTAAGAGATGAGAGGTGGTGAAATATTGAATAAAGTCACATTTTTACAATTGTTTTAATTAAATGTGACTATCACTCTATTAATCTAGTGATGAAATATTGAATAAAGTGGTATTTAAGTGATTTAATAATTTTGATATGGATGATTGTAGACATCCAAAAGTGTCTCCCCATATTGAATAGCCGATGAGGAAAAGTACGACATTTCAAAATAGATTTGATTCCAGAAGTTGCAACAAAATCTATAAACCACACCCACTTGCATGAATTGAATTAAAGTTGAGTAGGCGGAAAGTATTTATTTATATTTATTTATATTTTTGGGTTTTTTTCTTTATTTTTAGGATTTTTGTAGAATATTTTATATAGGTTATTTCTCTAATTTCCGCTTTTCATTTTAGTCTTCTCATTTTTCTGAGTTYGCCAGTATTTTTAGATATTTTTTTTTATATATTCTATGATTTTTACAAGTTTTATAAAATGAATTTTGAAAATAAATTCAGAAATTCTTAGATAAAACCATATAATTCGGGAATGATTCAGAATATTTTAGAAGGTTACTCTTGATCTCAAAGGAAGCCAAATCAGATAAAGGATAATTCTCGAATAACAGATTAGATCCAAAAGATATAGATGCAAAAATTTCCAAAGATATCTGACAAAAGATAAATAGATTTAGTCTTTGCTATCTTATCCTTCTCCAAAATGCCTATAAATACATTCTCTCGGTGCTTATTCGAACATCAACAAGAAATCAGCTTTGATCAATAAAAATCAACAAAAAATCATCATATGAAGTGCCTCGAATTTGTCGCAACTCTCAAAAGTCTCTCTCTCATTCAAATTCAATCCACAAAAACAAACCACCCTCAAAATCAAAAGTCTCTCGAATTCGTCGCAGCTTTCGGAGTCGTATCTTTGCGGATTTAGGTACAAATTTTGAGGTTATTCAATCAAACTTTCTCTTCTCTTGTTATTAATTTTGTTTAATATATATAATACATTGAATTTCGTCTTGCTTTTGGTTTTCAATCATGTAAATTCATTCATTTTCAATCGTTTTCGACTTATCGCAATTGTTTTAATTGTAATTGTCAATGCTAACGATTTCCTTTGTTGTGATTAGAGATTCAATTAGAAGCAAAGCTTTTGGTGCACTAATGTTTGTTTTATTTTGTTTTGATAGCGATACAAGGTGAGTTAATTCATATATATTTGAGCTTTTAATTCTTGTATATTATTATTCTTGATCTTTGTGCTTACGACTCTTTTGATTGCTTAATTAAGATCGGAATTTGCTGGAATCACATTAAATTCAGATTAATTATGGACGAACGGATTTTAGGCATCATATTAATTTGATTAATTCGAAGTGGTCACAATGGTTATGATAGGTAGCGATGCATGCATAATTGAAACCAACTCTTGTAATAATATTAGTTTAGTGCACTTTTTAAGGTCAAAAATCGATAGGCTCTTTAAATTGATTATGATTTATGGAACTACAATGAGACCGAGTAGAGGCCGCTACATGCAGGCGAATCGAGTCAAAGATCTTATCCATACCATGTCCCCGAACCCATACTCTGGTTACCAGACCAAACAGTGTGGCCATTAGTTTGGCATCAATGTTTCGGGCGTCCGTGATTAACCTGTATAGGCACGGTGGCGATCACCTCTATCGACAACACCTCGAACGCACTCATGTGCGGGATCTGTAGCTCAAGCCCACAATTCAAAATCGACGTAGGACGTAGGTTCGATAAGGGCACACGCCTACAATGATAAATAATTATCGCCATTTAAATTCATTTAAATTTAAATTTAAGATAGTATTTCTTTCACATTACTTAATAATTTGGATAATGTTAGATGGACTGAACACTACAAGAGGGGGGTGAATTGTAGTGAGAGAACATGAGTGCCTTTTTGCGGAATAAAAGAAACTCAAATCAAAACATAAAGAACAAGAGATTTCCAAAACACAGAAACTCTCAAGACAAACGCCAAGAGAGGAAAAATTGTGGCTTGATACAACACAGGACTTCGTCTTTATTATATTAGGATACAACACCTACATACAATCAAAGACCCCGTTCTTAAGTTCCTCCACAAACTTTAGAACCCCGTTCTCAAGTTCCTCCGCGAATTAGAAAGCCCCTGCAATCAAACCATTATTGATTGCACGATTTCATTAGAAATCCCTCGCTTATGAATTCTCCCTAACTCACAAGCCCGCTTTGAAAATCTAATTCAAAAACCCCTTTGAGATACAACACTCAAAGTCCGTCTATGAGACACTAACTCAAAGACCCATCAAGAGTTCCCTCTGAACCCTTGACCAACCCCGTTTACGAGAGTCCTTTCTCTTCTTTCCAGAGATACAGAACTCAATGGATATCAAAGTTAGAAAATTAGAAATTCTCCATGGAACTAGTAATGGAACTTTGGAACTTATGGAACCGACTCATTAATGAAACTTAGAATATAACTTAGACTCCTGCATTAATATTGAAGTCGTGCTCTAAGGTAGATGTACAAATCATTACTTAATTGTAGAGTGACATTCTAAAAATATATACTTTGAAAACAAGTCAGACAAGTTGTAATGAATAGGAATGACATCTATTTTATAGTTAAGTGAATGTAACGACTTCCCCATTATTCACTAGCATAACATGCCTTTAAAACGTCTATGCTTGCGCACAAGCCCTAACAAAAGTGCAACTAACTGAATAAAACGTGTGTTTTTATTTCAGTCAGCAAGTTATCCGAAAGTTTACAGTTTCCCAAGTTTAGGAGACTAGGAGAAGTGTGAGCTTGAAGCGATCAAGTTAGCAGTATAAAGCATGTTGCCCCTTATTTTCCTCCAACCGCTTTTACTTTTATCAACAAAAAAATTATATCCTTTTATTTTCTCGAAATAAAAAGCAGTTTGACAGTGATTTTATAAAGATTCAAATCAGTTTTTAATTTAAAAGATAAAATTAGTTTATAAAAATATCCTTCCCCTAAATATAGCTTGTTTGAGAAATTATTCTATTTATCTCAAGATATTTAAATTAAATAGATTTTAATTTTAAAGAAAATTCTTTTCTTAAAAACTTACCTATTTATTAAGGAAGTCTTATAAACCTCTTTTATCCTTTTCCATTAAAACCAATTACTGACCTCAGCATTCAAAACACTCCCTCTTATTATGATAATTAGTCGACACTTAAAAACTTTTTTGAACCGCGCAGATCCAAGTTCCTCTAAAATGACGCACAAGTTCCTCTAGGACCAAAGTTCGCTCTAAGATGACCAAGTTCCTCTACACGACACAAGTCCTCTAGTTCCAAACATAGTTTTAATATCTTATTGAAGCCCGGTGATTATACATTCCATTGATTGGTCCAAGTCACAGATGCTCCCTTCCTCTCCAGGTATCATTACCCTTTAGGACTCTAAGAAAAATTGTCTGTAATCACAATGACTCATGGCCTTACAACACATCTCACTCGTTTGAGTTCCTCCAGTGAGTCATTGACTCTGAAGCCTGATTCTCCAGTTATTTCCTTTGTTGCATAATCCATAGTCTTCAGTGATGGCTCTAACACGCTTCCTCCTACTCCGGGTCATAATCAATACAAAGCTTCACGTGAGACATCTTGCAACTCAATCTGGTGGAGTTCTTCGGAACTTCTTCTATGTCATTGTATACTTCTTTTTGAAAATGAACATCAACTTTTTCTTTCTGCTTATGGATTGTCAAGTGCACACTCAAACACACATTAGTAGATAATTCATATGTTTATAATCACATCAATAAAAACCTAATATAAATCATTCAACGGATAAGCGATGTTGTAGCAAGTGAATTTAAGACTACGCTACAATATTTCCTCACTTTTGGGTTGAGAGACGAGGGACGGCTTCTCGTCAATGCACTTCTGGAGAACTGACCTCTATGAACGTCTAGGATAGGCCTTGGACTTCCTCCTAAGCAAGCAAAGGTAGACGTAAATCTAGTCAAAAGCCCTTAGCATTCCTGGACTTAACACCTTGATGTGCAACGACTTTGGCACTACACAAGGAAATAATCTTTTTGGATTATTCTCACGAATACTTAATAAGTATTGGGAATAAGGGAATAAAAGTGTTATGAGAAATAGAGAGAGATGCTTTCAGTTAGGTCGTTGTGTATTAAATTGGTGTCCATAAATGAGCTTTCCAAGGGGTATTTATAGGCATTTTACTTATGCCTTGGAACGCTTAGTGGGTGAACTTGTCACATCTACACCATTATTATCCATTACTACCAGCTTGGGGGTTAAACGGAAAACCCATCTGATTCTCGATTTGTTTTTTATCGGATTTATTTATTCGTACCGTAATCCCACGATAGGTCGCTTTGACGTATATTAAAGGAAATGTGTCCAGGATTTTCACTGGAAACATAAGGATGATTAGTAATAATGTATATTTACATTGAAATTTGAATTTAAACACTTCTAAAATTCTATGAGGTTTAATTATAGGGTTTCTATAATATGACTCCTTAACTTTCCGCTCCAATATTTCGAGCTTTGAATCAATATTTTAGGC
>SNQN01008928.1:0-27224 GCA_008642245.1 Bassia scoparia | reverse complement strand
TGTGGGCACGCCTGACTAAGAAACAACAACAGAGACCAATTACGAGGTTAGTTGGAATCCTTTGGTAAATGATGGCGGGTACTTAGAGTGCTTTTCTAGTAAAAGGCATTCATTCAATTGTATAGTTTTGCTTATAGGAGAGAAGGAACCTCTCAACAGTGTCCGATGGTATCTTGGTTGCCATTAGTTATGTAGATCAAAGCTCCATCTTTTCCTAGTTATTGCTTCTTATTGCTAAATTCTTGTGAGAGTGAAGTGAGTCATACAGTATAAAAAGCGAATAAATCAATCAAAGCAAACTCTTTTTTAGTGGAAAAACATATTAATGACAACCAAATACTGATATATCAAATCAAGGTCAAACACTTTAATAAAAATCTCAATTTCATACTTTTTTTTTATCTTTTTCTGGCTTCGATCAAAGAGCGAGAATCACCCCAAGTTCTGTTCATTAGAATTCCATATACATTTAATGTAATACAATCAAACTCTTTCACATTAAGACATTGGAAATGGTTGAGAAAAAGAACTTTTTCGGGTTATTCCCAAATTCCTACAATATTACAATTGTTTGGCAAAATATGATCACATATCCACAAATGTAATTCAAAATCAAGTGTTTATTTACATGTATAAAATGCAGATAAACATTAGATTCTAATAGTTGTTGTGATGATGGTCAAGATCACATCAACAGCAAAGTTGCAGCCAACCCAACAAAACAAATAAAGCAAACAGAATAACGCCAAGGACTGAACAGAAAATTAAGTAATGGAAAAATAATGAGATTGAGGAGAGCAACTTACGAAGCAAATAGTCTAGGAAAGGACACAACGTTGTATTGGATGAGTTTGGAGTTTGAGAGCAGAGCCAAGACTATAGTTTTAAAATGAGCGATGATTAAATTGACACGCACCCCTGCTCAGGATTGCTCGGGTATCTCATGATTTCCGGGGAGCATACTTACGTTGTGGTGATGAGTTTGATAAAGGCTAATTCTGAATGTCTTTCACTGGGTGGGTGTGACTTTATCTCTAACAAAAAACAAAAATGTGATCTATAGTTGATTTATAACAATTTTATGTGGATCATGACAAAATCGGCTTCCAAATTAATACGACATAATAAATGGTAGTATTTGATTTTGATCAAATATTAGTTTTTGACCACGCGTCGTATGGTTATAGTGTAGGAATAAGATTGTATTTATGCATTTCAAAAGTCTCGTGAGTGTATTTGTTGTACCAAATTAATTTCTACTTTCGATCCTAATCTTCTAATAGTGGCGGTAATGATATGTTTTGTTAAGCTGTTGAAGAAGTAACTACGTTTGATGTTGCGCAATGCGCGAACTAGTGATACGGATGTATGCTGAAAATCGCTCTTACACGAAACTAATCCAAGTCGTAAGTGAATGAATATGTCGTCTATGCCAATGACATAGCATTCGACGTTTCAGCGAAGGGCTGCCAAACATT
Source organism: Bassia scoparia (assembly GCA_008642245.1). Lineage (NCBI taxonomy): Eukaryota > Viridiplantae > Streptophyta > Magnoliopsida > Caryophyllales > Amaranthaceae > Bassia > Bassia scoparia. Next base: position 25,746 of record SNQN01008928.1, on the reverse strand, counting down.
AGTATAGCAGAAGCTATAGCTGGAAGATGCTCAAAAAGACGATATAAGCCTGATAATACCAGAAACACGCCAGCAGTTCACCACTTCACCATCCATGATTGTAAACGTGATAGAGTTGCTAAACTAGTACTTTTATATAGTTACGAATACTTCCTAATACAAGTAGCTTTAGCATATGTCCTTTCATCCAGAAAAGTCTATCCACACAAAAAACACCACGCCTCTTGCAGAAATGTGTACTACAGATTCTTACCCGATGTAATGCCTCTTAGAGGTTCCCAATTCGTGTGAGGCAATCGTCGTTAAGATCACAGTGAATCGCAACTACATGTGATCTGAGTTTAGTCCATGATATAACGATCAGGGCATGTTTTAGATAACCATTAGGCAACATCAGACAATCAGAATACGACGTTGGGCTGTATCTTGAAAACAAGCCCGCCTAAGAAATTTAGACATTGATATTGATTGTAATTATACGCACGTTGTCTACTATGGTGGCGACGGCCCATTGGGTAGATCTCAGCAGTTGGCAGTTTTAGTAGTCCTCCAAATTGAGCCTAAAGTTCACATCAACACATTAGAAAGTAAACAGCAGGTTGCTACACGAAAATATGACATTTTTTAGGCCATCGCTCGGTATACACTATTATAGCCTGAATATCCTGCTTTGGAGCTCGTCTAGTCTCAATGGAATAAACTTTCCTCACAGACTTATGGTTGACCTATCCAAACAGAATTTCACCATATATAACATACGAAAGAGCTAGTTGGCTCTGCTATTACATAATATGGGGTTCATATTAGAAATTCTTGTTATCGATTTCAGTCGATCATAGGATCTGGTTCTTATGTGAATGGTTCAGGTTAGGCCCATCATATAGTCTAAGATATATTCTGTGTACTCAACAAAAAAACATCTCTCTCTTTCACCAACGTTGTTGTTGTTGTTGTGTTTCTTGTCCTTGCGTCTGGAGTAAGTCAGGAGTGTAGGAGTGTAGTGGGTGGCATTAAATGTATCACATCCCCTCCCCCTTGGAGACGAACCTTGTCCTCAAGGTTGAAGGCAGGGAACCGGCTGGTGATAGTGGTGGCTTCCTCCCACGTGGCTTCGAAGGCAGGCAGACCCTCCCACTTCACAAGGACCTCCAACTTCCCCTGTTTCACACGCCATTCGAGGAGTTCCTCTGGTTGCTCCGTCAATAGTTCCATCTCTGTTGATAAAGATGGAATGGTGGGAGAAACTGGAGAATCACCCACTGCCGCTTTAAGTTGAGACACGTGGAAGACCGGATGCAAGCGGCTAGTCTCGGGCAAGGCCAACTGGTAAGCCACGTTCCCAACCCGTTTAGTCACCGAGAAGGGACCATAATACCTTGCTGCTAACTTCTCGTGAGGCCTCTTGGCAAGAGAGCGTTGCCGATAGGGCTGCAACTTTAAGTAAACCTTATCACCCACCGCAAACTCCACTTCTCTCCTCCTTTGGTCCGCATAATATTTCATTCTTTGCTGAGCCTTAATCAAATTGATACGCAACTCATCCAATATGCCATCCCGTGCTTGCAATGATTCTTCCAGTGAATCCACCGTTGTCTGCCCCCTTCCAATGCGCATTAATTTAGGCGGATCACGCCCATAGACCACCTTAAATGGGGAACATTTGAGTGATGAGTGTGGGGAAGTGTTATAAGAAAATTCAGCCCAAGGTAACCACTGTGACCATGCCTTTGGGCGATTCGAAGTGAAGCAACGAAGATAGGTCTCAAGGCATTTGTTAACGATTTCCGTTTGACCGTCGAATTGGGGATGATACGCCGTACTCCGGCGGAGCTGGGTGCCATGGAGCCTAAAGAGTTCCTTCCAAAATATGCTCAAAAAGACTTTGTCTCGATCCGAGACGATTGTGGCCGGAAACCCATGTAGTCTCACAACCTCTTTCACGAAAACATTGGCCACCGATAGGGCTGTGTATGGGTGTTTGAGGGCAATGAAGTGAGCGTACTTCGAAAACCGGTCTACCACCACAAGCACCGAATCAACCCCTCGAGACTTAGGCAACCCCTCCACGAAGTCCATACTAATGTCCTCCCAAATCGCCATTGGAACTTCCAAGGGTTGAAGGAGCCCAGCAGGCTGTTGTTGTGAATTCTTTGATTGCTGACATACCTCACACTTACGCACATACTCAGTCACATCGCGCCGCATCCCCTGCCAAAACCAATCCTTCATCAATCGGAGGTAAGTTTTAACCTCCCCCGCATGGCCCCCTACGGGTGAGTCATGGTACTCCTTCAGAATGGCAGCCATTTGAGGAGAATTTCGTGAGACCACCACTCTCTCTTTGTAGAATAATTTACCTTCCTTCAAAGTAAACCCCTTGAATTCCACGCCTTGGTCAAGGTCCTCCATGATTTTTTTGAGAATTGGGTCAGCCTTCAAGCCATCCTTGATTTGTTCCCAATCAATATCCAACGAAACAATTAGGGCTTTTAGTTCTGGTTGACAGCCTTTTCCCAACGAGCCCAACTCCACCGGCCCAACATTCTTCCTTGACAAAGCATCAGCGGCCCGATTTGCTAGGCCTGGTTTGTATTGGACCTCAAACTCAAACCCAATTAATTTGCTCACCCATTTTTGATAGTCTGCCCCGATTTCTCTTTGTTGTGTGATGAACTTTAAACTCTGTTGATCGGTCCGGATCACAAACTTGCGGCCCAATAGGTAATGTTTCCACTTCTGGACTGCCAAGCAAATAGCCATCAATTCTTTTTCGTACACCGATTTTCCCTGGGCCCGTACACCCGTACACCAGGCTGCTATAGTAGGCTATTGGTCGTTGGGCCTGCATCAAAACCGCACCAAGCCCATAGCCAGAGGCGTCTGTTTCGAGAACAAATGGCTCAAGGAAGTTGGGCATGGCCAAGACTGGGGCTGTTGTCATGGCCTGTTTCAAGCGTTCAAAGGCTTGAGTGGCCATCTCCGTCCATCCGAAACTGTCTTTTCTTAGCTGAGAGTTAATGGTTGGGCAATTTGAGCATACCCCGCAAAAAAATTTCCGATAGTAACCCGTAAGGCCCAAAAACCCACGCAACTCCTTCAAATTACTTGGTGTGGGCCATTCGGTCATAGCCTTAATTTTCTCTTGGTCGACGGACACTCCTTCGCCGGAAATAACGTGGCCCAAATAAGGCACCCTTTCTTGCACAAACTCACATTTCTTCATATTGACAACAAGTTGGTGCTCCATTAATTTCTCACACACAAGGCCCAAATGTTTGACATGGTCCACTGGGTTAGTGCTATAAACCAAAATATCGTCAAAAAAGACTAAGACAAACCTCCGTAAGTATGGCCGGAATACCTCATTCATCAAGGCTTGAAAGGTTGCCGGAGCGTTGGTCAAGCCGAACGGCATGACAAGGAACTCGTAGTGGCCTTGATGTGTCCTAAATGCTGTTTTTGGCACGTCCTCCTCCTTAACCAAGATTTGGTGATAGCCCGATTTCAAATCAAGCTTGGTAAAGACGGTGGCCCCTTGTAGCTCGTCCAACAACTCGTCGATGACGGGTATGGGATACTTATCGGGAATGGTCACTTTGTTGAGGGCGCGGTAATCCACGCAAAACCGCCATGACCCATCTTTCTTTTTCACTAGCAAGACCGGGCTCGAGAATGGGCTACTAGAAGGACGAATTATGCCGGCCCCTAACATCTCTCCGATGTGGCGCTCAATCTCATTTTTTTGGAAATGAGGATAACGATAAGGTCGGACACTTACCGGGTCGGTGCCCTCCTTTAATGTAATAGAGTGCTCATGTCCTCTCCGGGGAGGGAGGCCCGATGGACTGGTGAAAATGGCCCCATAGCGCTGCAGTACCTCCATTAGGAATGGTGGCACTGACACCTCCGTTTCCGCGGCATCCTTTGCTTCAGTCTGATTATATTCCAACAAGACCCCTCCTTGCTGCTTCTTAATGGACTTGATCATTGCTTTCAAGGAAATTTGAGTAGATTGTAATGAGGGGTCCCCCCTGATTTCCATCGTGACACCATTCATCATAAACCTCATCATTTGAGTTTTCCAATTTGTGATAATAGACCCAAGTTTTTCCAGCCACTCTATGCCAAGAATTACATCACAGTTGCCTAATTGAAGGGGTAAAAAATTTTCCTTCACTTCTAACTCCCCTTTCAATTTAATGGCCACTTGTTTGCACATCCCTTTTCCGGCGATGGTGTCCCCATTCCCCAAGGATACCCCAAAGTTAGCACCTCCGTTAATCGGCAACCCAATTCGTTCCACCGTAGAGAGCGATATAAAATTATGCGTCGCTCCCGGGTCCACCATTACTATTACCTTGTGCCCCTCAATCTCACCCTCCATTTTCATTGTCTTTGGGTTAGAAATACCCACCACGGAATTCAGAGAAATCTCCCCTTCGATGTTGGGACTCTCCTCCACTGGTAACACTTATCCATCTTCAACCTCTTCACCGATTTCCCCATCCTCCACAATCAATACACTAAGCTCTTTCCTCTGACACACGTGGCCAATTCCCCATTTACCGTCACACTTGAAGCATAATCCTTTGGCCCTCTTTTCTTGGGCCTCTCTCTCGGACAGTCGTCGGACCGACCCACTAGAACTGGGCCTGCTGGAGGACCCTTGGGGTTTGTTAATGGAGTTTGAAGCTGTAGCTTCAAGATTTCCCCTGACATTAGGAACTATCGGTTGTATTCCCCCACTGGGTTGGCTTACTATAGCTTCTTTGCTGCTGAATTGAAGAGGTCTAGTATGTGGCAGCCCAACCCAACTCTTCTTGCCAGCTTGAAGTTTGTTCCTCTCTTCCACCCTTTGCGCAAAATCCATAGCCTCTTCAAGGTTAGTTGGGCCCAAAACCCTAAGTTCAGCCTTGACCTCGTCCTTTAACCCACTCATGTAGCGCCCAAACATTATGCTCTCTGGTATGTCTTCCAGAGGAGCCGCGAGATCTATGAATTTCTGGGTGTACTCCGCCACGGAGGTGGTTTGCACGGCGGACAACCACTGTTCGTGGAGAGTCCCGACGTTGGCGGTTCGAAACTGCTGGAGTATCCTCGCCTTCATCTCCGTCCACGTGGCCCACGGTCGACGCCGGAAGGACGCTGGAAGGACCACTGGTACCACCGAAGGGCCTCTCCTTCCAATGCAATCACCACGCACTCCATTTTCTCTTCGTCGGTGAATTGTTGAACGGAGAAAAAACGTTCACCCCTCAAGATCCACCCATCCGGATCTTCCCCATYAAACGTTGGCATTTCTAGTCGCCGATATTTCCACCTTCCACCACCTGTAAACACCCTCCCTTGGTCATCACCCATGCGATTAAGGCGTCGTTCGAGGTCGTTCTCATCGGAGGCAGAGAATGCCTGACGAGGTTGGCCCACTTCTGCATTAGTCTCTCTGACCGGAGTTCGTACCCTCTCCGCCGTGGCAAGTAACTCGTGACGCCACTTCCGTTGTTCCTCCCTGACTGTGTTGACCTCCTTCTCCTKATTCTCCCTGAACCGATTGATTCGCCCTTCCAACCGCTCCGTCGCCGCCGTCAAGGCCTCTTAGTGTTGTTGCGCTGCCCTCTCGTGGGCTCCGGTGAGCTGGGCAGACAACGCTTGTTGAATCGCCGTCACAGCCGTCTCCACAGCCCTACCAACCATGTCCGATATGGACGTTTCCAGGTTAGCAAGCTTCCCCTCTACCTCCTCTATTCTTTGAGTATTCGTCGCCGGCGCCATGGACGAACTGCTCTGATACCACTTGTGATGAACTCACTTCACTCTCACGAATTTAGCAATAAGAATGCAATAACTTAGGAAAAGATGGAGCTTTGATTAATAACTAATGGCAACAAGATACATGGAAACTGTTCGAGAGGTTTCCTTCTCTCCCAAGCATAAGCTTAATACAGATTTGATGAATGCCTTTTTACTATGACAAAGCTACTTAAGTACCCCATCAATCCCCAAAAGGATTCCCCAACTACCCTCGTACTGGTCTCTGTTGTCTGTTGCTTAGTCAGGCTGCCCACCAACGTTGTTGTTGTTGTTGTGTTTCTTGTCCTTGCGTCTGGAGTAAGTCAGGAGTGTAGAGGATGTAGTGGGTGGGCATTAAATGTAATTACATATAAGCTTGCAAGAAAGATCAGGCTGAAACAAGACCATGCACAATAAAGATTTAGCTCTTTTGTGTATTTCATTTTTGTACAATTGAGTGAATTTGAAATTTCGGAAGTTAGTCTGTTATGGTTTTTTACACTTAGATGAATTGGAATTAGTATTGCATCTGAGTGTGTTCCATTGCTATATCAGACATATGAACATCTCTAATTTCGTAGATGCTTCTGCATGTAAAAGTTGATGATTATCGTTTCGTACATACGTTCGTTCATCATTCTCGGTATGTTGGTTCGAGTGTTGGATGCAACAGCTTGGAGTTATGGCCTTTAGTTTCGTTGATTGCTCAAGGGCATAGAGTTAGGGGTATCATACTGACTAGACATTGTTGCATTCTGATTAATAAATGGATAATGACCCATATTTTATCCTTTTATAGTCAATTCCAGAAATTTAGTTGCTTCTTGCTGCTTCACTTAATCTCATTGTCTCATTAGTCAATAACCAGCTAAAATTAGTTGGAGAAGCAAAAGAGAATTTCTTCTTGTTTTTTCTCCTAATAGAGTTAGGAGAGCGATTTGTGCTGTCCAATGCCTCTGAGTTGTGACTACATGCTCAATATTCATTCCATTTGTTCAAAGTTAGAACTTGCAATTGGACCATACCTTAAAATTTAAAGTACAGTGCGTAATACTCTTAATAAGCCCTTGATCATGGCAACTGTAAGCCGTAAAATCAATCAATCAAACTGATTTCTTAGACTAGAATTGATATCTGAATATATGATAATATACTTGTTATTATGTAAATAATTAGGCTAAGATTAATTATTTTATTGTCATAGGATTTGATATTTGTATATCATCCTAGTTACCTAATCAAGGTTAGCATCATGTAATTATGAAGCATAATAATTTACGGGCAATATTCTTTCATGGTGATCACGAGTTTAGGCTTAATTCCTTTGACCTCCTCTATCCGCTATCTTCTTCCTCCTCTGTTTTTCTCTTCTTCCTATGTACGACTGCACATGGTTCTGAAAGGTCTACCAAGAGATACACCCGACTACTCGTCAGTCTAGCAGACATCCCATGACAACATATTGCGGTTGTAGTCTGATTATTCTGGTACAGGAGTAATACAGTTTCGGTCGAGCCTCTTTCATACTTCCAATGTGTTGCCCATCTAGTCAATTGACAATCCATTATCACTCAAAAGACGGAACCAACAGCCACTTTCGATCTATTCGATCCTACTAGAGAAGGCTTTGTGTGCCAAAGGTCGACAGTATTGTCGGCAATGATAACGGTTACTGCTCCACGATCTTTGCACTGCTATTCTTAGATGCTACGACGCGGCCATGGAGCTGCGTCGTATTAAGGAGTTCTTGCCATAATAAACAATCGGCCAGGGTAACTTGGATTCGCATTCACAAACAGTGCCAAACTCGAACAGTTTGAATGGTGTTAAATCTTGATTGCACCCGTCAAATCGTTGGCTGATAGTTTTGAAGAACGTGGGTGATGAAGGTGTCGATAATCGTATGGTCGCTTCATATTTTGAAGGGGACTTTCGACGAGTACAAAGCACTTTGACTTCGGTTCGACACATTAAGCTTTTGCAGTATTTATGAATTACGTCTATGTTGAGTTGAAGAGCAGTCCTAATTCTCTGATCTTCACCATGAGACTCGTGAGGAGTCTCACTTGCTGCAGAGTCCACATGCTCATCACCTGTTTCTGTCTCGTTCTCAAAGGGGGTGCCTCTCGTGGGGGTGGACAAAGCATGGCAGGGGCCGCAAAGGGAAGGGCGGGGCGCCGGCAATGGAACCACAGCAGCAGCCACGTGGGGTGGGTGCGCAGACAGCAGAGCCGCGTGGGTCTCCAACGACCGTCGTTGGGGTGTATTGTTTCCAGCGAAGCAGGGGAGCAAGCATATGCATTAGCGAAAGATAATTCCTCCTCTTGGGCTATGTGGCCCAATCTTCGTGGGCTGTTCCTTCCTTGTCCTTATCCCACTTCTGGGGGCCAGTCCACATCTTTGGACCAATCCAACACATGGAAGGCAGCACAATAAGGTCTCTTTGGCCTCGTCCACCGCAAGGCCACTTTGTTGCTCATTCCTTCGAATGTAGTGCTTCGTATAGTGCCAGAAACTGAACAAGCTATGTATAACCAAGTGTCCGTAATGACCATCGTGATTAATATGGACACGGGGCAACTTCTCATATGACCATTCTGAAGGTAATTTACTCCTTATTTTCGTTTGAGAATCAGTATTAAATTCTGTGATTGTTGGTGATGGTAAGCAAGGTTAATTAAGGGTTATGGTATCTTCTCTTCCCAAAAATAATCTTCAAGCTCAAATAATGTTCTTCAATTGTCCAACCTAGTCAAAAATCTTAATTTTATGTTCGCATTCCACAACTGAAGTAATGTCTCCATTGAGATTTGATCCTTTTGGGTTTCTGTGAAAGGATTTGCAGACGGGGAGCCATCTAGTGAGGTGTAATAGCAGTGGGGAGTCTTATCACTTTCCTAGCAACTCTTCATGTTCGTCGTCTCTCCGTCAGTTTTTGGCAGCTATCTCTCTGATTTGTGCACATCGTTTAGGACATCCTGGGCAATAATATTTTACATTCTTTTACGTCGTACCAACTTAATTGAATGTAAGTTAATCTTCTTCTAATGTTTGTTACTCTTGTCCTTTGGGCAAATTAATAAAACCTCCTTTTTGCGATTCAGATCTCATAGCATTTCTCTTTGATATTTTACATAGTGATTTGTGGACACTCCTGTTTTAAGTTCTCAAAGGTCATAAATATTAGTTCTTTTTCGTGATGATTATACAATTTCTTTGACTTTCTATCTCTGCCAAGTCTCAAAGTATTTTAATTTGTTTCTTTCGAATTAGAACGTATATTAAGACTCAAATTGAGCGTGGAAGTCAACATTTTCATGTGAATAATGGTCGTGAATTTGGATAAACTCCATTCACTTAATTTTTTGTCACAAAACATGGATGATTTTTCGTTTTCTTGTCCCTCGATACTTCTCCACAAATGGCAAGACGAACGGAAAAATAAAAAAAATTAATATATGTTCGGACTTTTATGTCAGCATCTATGCCGCCTGCTTTTTGGACATCAATAGCTTGGTATTGGCACCTTATTTCATAATCTTTTGCCATACATAAGTTAAGCTCATATCAACTCCACTCAATTCCTATACACCGTTACTCGGCGATCTATTCTCATCTTCGTGTTTTTGGTTGCTTGTGTTTTCCTCTATTCCCTCCACAAAATTCATAAGCTTCAAGTCTCGATGCCAGCGTCCTTGTGTTTTTATTCTTAGGGTATCCTTCAACTAAAATACATCGGGGTTACAAGTGCTTATGATATGTTCGAGCAACAAATTATAATGCTGCCGTTTGGTTTTGGAATGAGTCCCGTTTCCCTTGTTGCAAAAATTCATACTCCCTACGTTCTAGTTCTTATGATTGTCCTGGATCATTAGACTCCAGTTCTTGACAATCCATTTGTCAAACGGGTGATAGCCCTCATTTAGCCAAACACATGCCCAGACTCGATGTGTTGCTAGAGGCCGGTTGGTATCCGAGCGGGCCCAAGTGGGCCTCTGATTCAACTTCTGCTTGGCACAATGGCATTTCCAGCGCCCAAGTGGGTCCCACAATCCCACCCTTGGAGGATTCTGTTTTGGCCCGCTGGTACACGCTGGCGCCCAATGGGTCGTCTGCTCTGCGCACCCTCTCCGCATGGCCTTCCTTGCTCGGCCGCCCTTGGGGGGGTTGTTCATCTCACCACTGGGCGTGTTTTCCCTTCCTCTCTTTTCTCATTCCTTCTGGCGCAGTTTCCTCCCAGCCCACGTCTATGTGTCCCGAAGCCCTCCTTCCTACTCCATCTCTGCTTCATCCATGCCCACGTTCGAAGTAAACAAGTGTAATTTTTCAAACCCAATCCGAAATATCTTGCGTTTCTTCCATCCACTTCTTTTTTATCTCTCATTCCTAAAAATCCAATTCATGCCTCCGGAACCCTAGATGTGGAAAGTTGTAGCAGACGAATAATGTGCTCTTAATTGGAAAATGGTACATGGGAGTTGGTCCCCGGCGTCCACATATATGCTAATGTAATTCGCTCTTCTTGGATTCGGCATTAAAAACGAAATCTGTGGTTACGTTTGAGAGGTATAACAGGCTCGTTTGGTGGGATTGGAAACACTCAACGGGAGGGATTGGATTGTGATGAGACTTTTAGTCAGGTTGTGAACCGCGGCTACGATTCGCATGTTCTTAGCATTGCTCTGTCTAAGTCTTGGTCCATTCATGCAACTTGATGGTTAAGAAATGCGTTTTAACATGGTCATTTGAATGAAACTGTGTATATGTAATCAACCTATGGGTTCAGGGATCCTGCTCGTCCGAATCATGTAATGTCTCTCGTAAGTCTTCCTTTATGGTCTTAAGCAGGCAACCTCGGGCTTGGTAATCATCGATTTTGCTACTTTTGTGGAACCATTGGTTTTGTTGCACAAAGTGAGTCAGACACTTCTTGTTCAATTTAATCGCATGGTAAATCGCAATGCGTATTTGCTTTGTATGTGATGATGTATTGTTATAACTGTTCATCTGATTCTCTTCGCAAGCACATTATATCTCGCCTTTAAGCTCTGGAGTTTGCTATGAAGGATGTGGGGTTTCTTAGTTATTTCTTGGGCATTGCTGTGTTCGTTCAATGTGGTGGTTTTTTGTCTCAGCAGAATTATGCAGAGATCATGTCTCGTTGCGCATGTCAAACTGTACACCTCCATATGTTCTGTGATTTCACCCCAAAGGTAAAATGAGTACTCACAACAGCGCTCCTTATGCTGATCCCACCCTTTATAGAGACATGTGGTGCGTTGCAGTACTTGGACGTTATCAAGCCGGGATCTTTCTTCATGCTGTTTCAATCAGGTTGCTTGTTCATGCATGCTCCATGGTTTTCCCATATGAACTTGAACGTAATATTACGATATACTTTCAGGGTATTCGGTTACGGCCTGCATCTGTACAAGTCATTGTGTCCTCTTCTCTTACACGGATGCATTGGGGTGATGGGGTGGGTGTCCTGGAACTGCGTCGTTCACTTGGGTTACTGTGTTTTTCTTGTGACCAATTTGATTTCTGTCGTGCAAACGCAGCCTCTTGTCTAAGTCTAGCGCTGGAGGCGGAGTATCTGCGGTGTTGCCATTGTGGGTTCGGAGTCGTGTTTGGATTCGCAATTTATTGCTTGAGTTGCGTTGTACACTCTCTAGAGGCGACATTGATGTATTGTGACAAGTCAGTGTATTTTATTTGTCCAGTAATCAGTTCAGCATCAACTGACTAAAACACATAGATGGAACATTCAACGTTTGTCGTGAAAAAGTTCAAAGGGGTGAAGTGCGGTTTTTCATGTTCATCTCTCCAACAGAATTGCCTGGACATTTTTTACGAATAGTTCCACGGGTGTTATTTGAATGATTTTCGGGACAGTCCTCAATGGTCGTAAACTCCCGGCCTTTCGACTGCGGGGTGTGATAGAATTATGAAATATAATTCTTATTTGTAATATAGGGTAGAAATTTATTCTATGTACATTTTGTTATATCCCTAGTTGTAACCTAATCAAGGTTGTATAAATGTTAAATATTAATATTATGATTTACGGCCAAATATCTTTCAAGAATCATAAGCTAGAGCTTACAGGTTTTGGATGAGATTGTTGAAGGAGAAGTTAGATTCAGAGGATTTGTTAGTCTTGTCTTGTTGCCTGTGTTTTTTTTTTTTATCTTTCTTATTGAAAGATTAAATGCCTATGATTGTAATGCTAGCAATCTGCCCCCCTTTGGAATTTATAAATATACATGAAGCAAACAGACTTCAAGATAATAAAACAAACGGTCAGGTTATTCGGTGATTATTGTCTGCTGTATTTTTGGTGTTCTTGATGGTGGTCTTCATAATAGATGATAAGAAATCAATCATGCTCAATGAATGTGACTATATTACTTGGAAGTTATTACTACTACAGTCGACTGTTAATAGGGTGGAGAGAGTGGGTTTTTCTTTTCACAAGAATAATTTTAGGAACAAAATTGTGGAATAGGAAGTAGAAGAATGAATTAATGAAAAGTTATAATATTCATATTAATAACACTAATATGAATCAACCTGCTTTGCAAATTAATATAGGTCGATAAGGATCGGTAAGTATGCCATCAATTTTCAGGTACTAATGTAAATAAATGAAAATTATCTGGGCATGGTTGCTAACCATTAGTTTTGGTATACTAAAACATAACCAATGGCTAGAAAAAGTAATTGTCTGAATGCGTTCTAAAAAAAGGAATTGGTCAGCTAATATGGCTTGAATTAATAAAAATAGAATATAACAAAATTAGTTCAAACAACAAAACAGTCTGTAATGTGTTTGAAATGTTCTTATTTGTCGGAGTGAATAGAGAATTCATGCTATTCTCTCATTGTTCATGTGACTAAAGAAGATGATAAGATGACTTAACCCAAAGTTTAGTTTGTAAAACGTGTTTGCTAGTATGATTATAGAGTTTAACGAAGAAAAGAGAAAAGAAGAGTATACGAGATGAAGGGTTTGATAGTCTTAATGAAGATAAGGGTTTGATAGGAAAAATATTTTCAGGGACACAGGATATTCGATCTGAGTCGCAGGGCAAGATAGGAGGTATTGAATATAATAATTGGACTGTGAGTAAGCAACTATCTGAGGATAAGGGTTCATTAAGGGATACCATACGTGTCGCCTACAAACATAATAGTGCATCATAAGGAGAGTTCGTCGTTGATATCTTGTGAGAAACTCCAACCTCCAAATAACGAATGTATGCCGTCATATAGTTTGATATAACTACACTATCGAGAGTCTGGAGCGATAAAAGGAATGCTGTTCGTCCTGGATTGCCTCCTGACGCTTGGATATTACGGCATGCGTTTAATTATAGCTGACATGGTTCTGAGACTGTCAAATCCGATCTGTTGATTATGATGACATAAAAAGCATATTAATGTGATATTAAAGGCGCCTGGAAGCATTATTCCCCCTACAACAATTATAGGCTTGATACAATTTGCCTGAGGGAGGCGAAATTTCGGTATGCAGTTCCCTGTTGGGAAGGGGATCACTATTTACATCCTCACTGAATGAGAGGACTAAGAAAGATACTCGCCATCAACTCGATTTACAAGCCGTAGATATCGATATATGCTCAGTATGTGGACAGTAAGACGGTTTATAATAAGTTTAGACGATTGGCAATTTTCTGGGAGAAACTGTTTATATGTGTGGGACTCTTACCTAAAGTCCAATCGAGAAAATAGAGAATTAATGTGGACAATATAGTAACCTTTTGACTTGGTCGACGGATCTGGACCTATCAGAGGTGTATTGCTCTAGGAGTGAAGTTCAGCATTGGTTATGTCGACGTGCTCAACGACTTCTAGAAAACTCCTCGTTCAAACTTGCTCAGAATGGCATCCAGCGCAATGTAAAAGTCTTTTCCAGATCACATTCAACCGGAAATGGATTTTAGAAGAGTATCCTTGCGCTTTGGATGTATTCTTACTAAAGAATTAAGAGGAAGATGGGACTTGGCTTACTAAGCCTTATCGAATGAGGAAAAACACATTATTCGGACGTATGAAAACTACTCAAGAAAATTTAGAGTGACAGTAAAACTAGCCTTATTCAGCAGAAAAAGAAAAGGGTAAAATAATCTGGCAGCATACAGCCGCAAACTTAACAGCAAGGGGAAACAAAGGAAGATGGAAAGGCAAGTGATGAATGATCGAATGAGAAGGATATGTTAGAAGAGTCGCATTAAATCTCTGGGCAGCTGACTTCAATGGAGCTATCTCTGTTTTTAGAAAGAAACGAATAGAAGATAATTTAATATTTTGCCTTTCCTTGGACCTTGCCAATTCGGACTACGACCCGATATCCAACTGGATCAAATTTCAATAACAATCTTGATAAATACACAGATGGTGTATATCTATATATGCTGAGAGAACCTTGGTTCTTGTCTCATCTAGGGATATTACTCGGGATGTGGGACGAAGACTATTATTCGATGACTTATTTACAGAAGTAACTCTTCATTGTATGATGTTGGATAAGAGCTGCTATAGCGAGTCATTGAGTATAAACGAAGTAATAGACAAGCAATATATCGAGTGATTCCGCTAACACATCCTCAGGGAGATTGAATAAAGAAGCATGAGCAGACATACCTTGCGACTGCTGCTAGAGTTTCCGTTAGCGGTCAGTGAATACACTCCATAAGAAAAAGACAAGATCATTTTTAATCTTATATTTATAGTGGGTATATTTCAAAACAGCAATTGTTAGTTTACTGTTCCCGATGTAAATTTAGTGATGGCTTTATGCACTTACAACCTGAAAGTTTTTCGATTAATTGATAGACCTGACACAACATAACTTGTAAGTTGAAACTAGCTCTTCCTGTGTTATTTCTATATATAGTAAAAGTCAACATTCATATCAAATAGGGAAAAGGTTCTCCCATCGAGGACTAGACCACGCCCCGATTAGGAATTATTCAAGGTCTAAACCAGGTGGTTGCCTAATTAAATCTATACTCCGTATTTATGTTGCATGCTTGCTGCTTGAACCTTTTTAATATGGTTTGGGGAGCACTGAAGCGTGAAAATTTTATGGTTTGGATAGCACAAGTAAAAAAAGGGGAAAGAAGCGGGGCGGGAAGAGAATAGGGAAGGGGAACTGGAAGGTAAGAGTGTGTAATTTGGTCTATCCATTTCGTGGACGCTGCAGGATTTTTCAAATGGTGGAGTAAGGGAGTGTAGCGGGAAAAATTTTGTCGGCAGCGTGGATAGAAAATTCCAAAAACCAAAGGGAAGGAAGGCAGAGCTGGAGGAGTCTTCTCCATCCGTCTCCCCTTCTGTAGACAGTTTCAAAAACAACCAGATAGATTCCAGACAAGGACAGTGGTGTAAAACTTGTCGCGCATGAAGCACGTACTATATACTCTCGTTCCTGCACAGATATAGTAATCGACCCGCAGATTTCCTTCTCAGTTCTACAACGACTAAGGTATGGGTTAAAGATACCGAAGGACACCGTGAGATGCATGAAATCAATGCAAATGCAAGAGACAAAGTAAGAACATTCTGTAACTTAAAGTGGAGAACATACGTGAATGCAAAAATAAACTCCTCGAATTTATGATGTCGTACATTCTTTTTGATTACTCTAAGCAGTAGGCTTGGTGGGAGATCAACAAAATACGAAACCGAAGCGTAGGCCTAATTGTGTATTGGTTTGGTCAGCATCTATGATTTTCTTTAGTGATCATCTTTGTGATCCACATAAAACACGTAGCCAGAGATTATGCGTGCTGAGGATTATTGTGCTCTAGAGGACCTAGGAAAGTACTGATATGAAGATGCCCAAGTAGTTGTCATAATGTGTATGGTGAAAGCTTCGGGCGGTGAGGTTGAAGGCACAAACTTACATAATAAACGCGAAAGTGTGCGGGAGTTATCTGAAAGAGTGCGTTAACGCTGTATATTTTGCTGCTTGTTATGATCACATTTTGAGGGCTTGGTGTGTTTGTGTTGGTTCTTTCTGTTGTTAGACTTTTCTGGCTGTGAAACATTGCTGACTTGACGAGGTGCCGGGAAGTAGATGTCAATAACCCAAGTTGTTCAACAGTTGAATGGCTACATCAGAGACATCGAAACCACTGCCAACACGATAATCCCTACTCTGACAAGCGTATAAGAAGATGGTAGTATCCTGCGTTAAAAGACTCATCTATATGGAAGTATGATTTGGACATTAGTGCTTATCCGTCGAATGAAGCAAATTTGCCGACATATAGCATATGTTCCTGGCATCCAGTAAAAATACTGCTCAGGTGTCTGGCAGGTAACAGCTGTGAAGAGAGGCGCCGCACATATGCATGAGACTGTGGAGATTATGAGAGATGCATTGCGAGATGGATTCAAAGTTCGTTGTCAGCTTAGAATATATTGCGGTGATATAAAAGACAGATTGGGAAATAGCTTCTATAGGTTATGGGCAGTTTGACGAATATAGAACTATAGTCAAAATAATCGCACAGGGTGGTGTACTTTACAATTTTTACTTCGACAAGTTCGACAAACCGGGTCCTACCAAGCGCGTTTAATTTTTTCATAGACGTGTGATGTCCACGAGAGAACTTAAGAGATCACACCCAACGATCCTCATCAAACAGATAACAGACGACATGAGCAATGCCGACTAAGGCGTGCAGCCATTATTTAAAAGGCCAGTGTCAGCTAGCCTCCACAACGGAGCCGTGACTGGTGGTGATTTATCCTCGAAACTGTGCAATGTCCAATCGTATCACTGTGCAAAAACTGCCAACCGAGTCGATATAGCGAATGTACTCTCCTGCCGCCAAGTGTACAAGAGTGATCGCACTCGGCACTAGGAGGCATATCTGAATGAGTAGTATTCACAAGCGTACGCATGATACTTGACTGAAGGCTGCGTAGTCAATAAAACAATTCTCACACTAAATTCTTCACTACATTGGGTGAAGATGATCAAAAAATTCGAGAAGTGAAGCCCTAATCTAAATAACATATAGCACAATTGGACTCATTTTGTTTGATCACGGGATTTGTTGTCAGCGCTTCTAGCTAGGCGACGCTCATTTGCTCTCGGAGCAAAAGAGTGTTCTCTTAGGATAAAGTTCAAGTCTCCAACATCGAAAAAGTTACTTGGGGTGCCGGTAATGCTTTTGTGTTGGATGCGAGTACCGGGGTTTATCGGTTCTTAGAGGTCTGGAATGACGCAGACTAGATCCGAATAGGCGATACATGTCTTGTACGAGTGCTTTTTATGGTGATATGATTCAATTGATGATGGATAATGTAAAATATGTTTGAACTTCAGATTAAGAGTATCTCGATGGATCTAATGCTTAGTCTTTGGTCGGATCAGCGTCTATGAATTGAGGAAACTCAATGTTGTGCCTAAAAGTAGGTAAGTTGTGATGCCGCTGAACAACTTTTGCAATTGCCTTTGGTGTAAATTAGAGTGAATAGATTCGTAGTGAGATGTTGTCTGATATGAGACTCGATGCCACAGACCTTGAGAAAGGGAAGCTCAAATTAATAAGTATAACATTGGGAATGCTGTAACTGTGCAGAGGGAGTAGTAACGTGTATGAAAGGATGGGTCTAGCAAATCGAGTTGGGGAGGAGAAGCATGGAGGCCTTGATTATTAACTTTCTGCTTCTTAAATGTCAATTGGATAGTGACAATTAGTGAGATGATGAGTTTGATGAGCAGAACACCTGCCATTTCCTTAATTGAGGACGAAGGTGAACTGTAAAGAAGTTTATATATTCATTACGACTAGAAGTGTTCCATGTCAGAAAACAAGGTTAGATAAAGCAGATGTGATTCTAATGGTGTGAGAGTTTATTTGAATGAGGAATAGATAGAGGCTTTAGCTTAGTATAAGATAGGTTCAATACGGCTAGCAGATCGCTTAATTTACTTTCAAGAACACTAGTCTGACTAATATACTTGTGCTTGGTAGATACCTAAAGTAGAGCAACTCTAAATACTTGCTATGAAGGCCCCACAGACTTACTTTGAGGGGGTCGCGTTCTGTGAGTAAGTAACGTTGGTGCTAATACCCGCTCGTAATTGTAGAACGTCGATTATCGACATGCACCACTAGCAGTTAAGGTGTCTTTTCTCGCAAGGATTATTGGATCTGAAGAGTTGATATGACTACAGCCTCTTGTTAAGAAGGACGTTGTATATGAGTAACGTGGTAGCTACATGTGAGTGTGGTGATGGTTGGTTGAGATGAAAAGGTTGAAGGTTGATTGTTCATGGAAGTGATGGCGCCTCCTTACGCAGTTAGTCTTTTTTAAGACTTTTGCTATGTTGTATAATGAGTAAACATAAGGGCTTTTTTTTATAGGACCTTATGGTAATGCAAGTTGGATTTGTATTGGAACAAGGTGTAGATCTTGACATGTGATTGATTGATAGGCATTGAATTGACTTTTTGCTTTTAGACTATATATTTGTGGTGTCAAGCATCCGTCTTATTCTTTCTCACGATACGCAGTTTATGGTTTATCATTCATTGCAGCCTCTGATGACTGGTATTCGTCACTGCACAAGTTTTGAGTACGTAAGGAGGTGATTTAGGTAAATAGGAATCATATGTTGGATGATCGGTATACTAAAAGATATGTGATAGCGAAGCTGTAATGGTATAATGTATGTTAAGCTGCTCAAAAGGGGTTACTATTGGCAAGCAGTTGATATTATGTCCAAAAAGACATAATTGATGGAAGGGAGAAATAGGTTGTTTTGTGGAGCTATCTGATAGAAGGCCTCTCTGCAAGTGAGACTAATGCAAGTCTCCGTGAGTCAACACATGATAATCTAACACGTTTTGTGCAATTTTCATCGTCGTTAAGGTAGAGGAAGTTGAAAGAACAAATCAAACTTAGCCAGGCAGTGTTGTGCAAAACAAGCTTTAAATAGCTCTTGGAATAGATAAATGAAAAAGAAGGAGGGCGTTATGTAGATGGATCGAGGAAAGATATTATTAGAGGATCTAATAGGCCAGATACCGGTCTGGTAGTAAAGTTTATACGGATAAATACATTAATCGATATATTCCTGAGAATGATACTGTATGGAATACGAATGAATTTACATGAAGGGGACTATGGGAATGAACCAGCGGTACTAACTCTTACGCTGACAGTACTATACGATCCTGATTTCTTTATAGGAATAGAAGCATAATACTTCGAGTAGAGTTGGTCGACTATTCAATTGGCATCGATTAGACGGGAGACTCTATGTGACAGGAAGTGACATTCAAGAAGAAGATCAAGTAAAGGCTTCTTATGAGGAATGATGATGTGGGTTATTTATAATACTATGCTCTCGTAGGCTTCCTAAAAATGAAGAAGTGGAAAATAGATAGGTCTGGACATTTTTGGCTGGCGGGACAAAATGAAGTCTGTTCATAGATAGAGAGCCGCAGGGTTTAGTTCGATGTGCAGACCACGATCTTTATACAAACTATCAACAGCCGTCTCCACCTTAGTCTAGTAATAGCGGAGAGTGAGATAAAGGTGTCTGTCGTTCTGTGGTTCTGTCTTGGGTTAATTGGGGGACATCATGAGATGTGTACCGGATTAAGCATCTTCCTCTTGTTGAGCAGTGGGCCACTTTGAAGCGGACAATTATGTTATCTACTAACAATCGTTACTCGTATTTAATCTCATGGACGTCACATTAATAAATACATTCTCTGTACGCTGAAGAATGAACCAAAAATAATGGAGCAGGTTGGACTATCTAGCGTTGCAGGGCGACTAGGTTGGTGTTCGGGGCCCCTGTTGCACAAGTCTTGATAAGAGGGCGCAAAAGCATACAAGGCCATGAAGGACATAACAAAGGCAACATTGGATCAACAATTCACTGTTATAGCAGCATTGAGAGTTGTCCTGGAGAAAATCTTCAAACTATTTAGATAGTAAACTAATGGAAGAGGGTCAATAAGGTTTACAGTTTGGTGGGCATTAGAACACATTATAAGAGATACTGTGACGAGGTATTCTTATAGGAACTATCTAAGTGAAGAAATGTCAGAGAGACTGCTAGTATGATGTTGCTCAAGGTGTTTTGTTTGTTCAGTTAGGTTCAGAGATAGCATATAAGTGTAAACGTATATATATAGGTTGGCAAAAGGTTCAAGCTGTAGAGTCTTTGTATTGTGGATTGCGGGCAATGTAATCAAATATCCATAATGTATATATGCATATATGGTGCAGGGAGACTCGACAAGTTCAACTTAGTTGATTTACTTCTATTACATGTTAACGTTATGGCACCTAAACTGCAACATTGACACAGCTTTCTCTTGTGGGGTAAAGGCATATTTCAATTGTTGTGATGGTCAGGCCTATTTTATGAGGCGCTGATGGGATTGAATGGACGCGGAACTATTGAGCTACACGTGCAAAACACGTTTAGAAGACATTGTTGCTACAGGAGACTATAATGCGCATGTACTGATAGCTAGTTACAAAATTGTGATGCGTCTCGCGTTGTTTCGACTTACTGAAACTGATCATAATTTCAGACATTCCAGCACTCGAATAGTCTGCAGATACGATGAGTCTACTCCACTTGGACTAATTATTGAGCATATAGAGAGGTTATTCACTAAAAAAAAGGGCAAACATGGAATTTTGGCGCATCTTTAAAGGTTCTCCTAGTATTAAAAGACCTCGACATTATGTCTAGACCGAATAGGTTCCAATGCAATAGTCTGCTTGAGTGATCTCTAGCAACAGTTATATATGTTTCTCATGATAGGGTACAGTAAAAGGTAGTTTTCTTTAGAATATCTTTCTTAATGATATTTATAATATACTTTTCTGAAATTCTATGAAGTGCCTTAGTGATAGGTGCAAAGGCTGGGCAATATACGCAGAAACAATGACTAGAAAAACGTGGAAACTAATATAAATACACATACAACGCTGTGGAATATCAAGTGAACCAAATGTCTTATGTGAGAGACTAAGATTCAGCTTGCATGGAGAAGCAACTGGTGTATCATATGCCTAGCAATCAAGCAGGGAATCAACGAATAACCGCGTGAGAAAATACTGTCAAAACCACAACTATATTGAATAAGTTATGCTAGATGGGTAGAATAAGAGTAAAGTTATAACGAGAACATCATGATCGCAAGAATAAAATATTTATATCTACATATGTGTTGGAGAGGCCTGTTACAAGAAAGAGACACAGCACGATTTTATTCATGGCGTCATATACGCTCAGCGCAAATTTTGGCTTAAACCGGCTGCTAATACGGATAATCACTCTCTGAGCTCGCACACAAACAAATCGCTCGTGTTAAGGCTTAAATGAGGAAACCTCAAACATTCTCACTAAATTTTGGTATAGACTGGGAGGAAGGCAAGATACGAGGAGTCATCGGATGGTAGAAATCATCAACATTACGATAAAGGACATGTCTGATGCATCGACTAGAAAGTTAACTTTTGACGTGATCTAATTTAGTCTGTCACTGACAATTAAGTCGTTTTAGAGCTTATCGTGTAGAGAAGCGTTTTGTCCTTATATGCTCGGCGCACATCTTGATTTGACTCTGTTTTGAATTCGTTGGCTTTGTAAGTGCAGGCTTCCGCACTTTTCCAAAGACCGTTGACTGAATTGAATTACTTGGCTTCGTCTGCTGCCACTCAGGCCTGCGGTGAACGGAAACTTCAACGAGATATAGTGCCTTGACATTTACATATAATTAGCAGTGATCACTAACAAGTGCTCTACGAGCGATCTTCTCTTCACTGATCAGCTGATACGACCTTTCACTCTTTACATATTTAAAAAAGACTAGATACTACTCTGGTCGTCACAAGAACAAAAACAATCTTAACACCACTCAAAACTCGCAGACATCTTATTCAGATCATATCTATAGGTACTGTCGAAATCAACAAAGGAAGAAAGTTATGTTATGGTTATAAAATGAAGAGAATTTATGGCTAATAAAACAAACTAGCATAACTTATGTTATTTATATTCATTTAGTTAACTTATAATTTATATTCACAATTGAAGTTTAAATTTCAAATAAAACAATATAAGTTAAGAATATCACTTATAAATACGTCATTAACTGTAAATATATAGGTTTTATTCATCATATTATCATTGTTTTACCTACAGGTATTTTTCATTTTCTTTCATAATACATATTTAAATTTAGTCAATTAATATATATAAGCTATATATGGTTTAATTCAATCAATATCGAAAGCACGACAATATATCTAGACATATAGGACAGATAAAATTTAAAGTTATGACTTTTAGTAGTGATTGATGAGTGAGGAATAGTTATACACTAATCGCAGGGACCGCTATAACTCTAACCTTTTCATGTCTCGTTCAGAACAATAATGAACAGACGTATATGAGCTCTCCGCCTACCTAAAAACCCGATTGAATCGTGCGCTGTACCAATATTCAAGTCAAGAATAAGGAAGAACAAACCTTGGAGCAGAAGGATATTCCCTTCGACGACGCTCCAAGTCAGACGTGAACAATAGGCATTTAAAGAGTAAAGCAAGTAAATAACATTTGCAATATGACAAAAGCGTACTTCAAAAGAAGTGATTGGATAGGATGGGCTTCTCTCCTATGTCTAAAAATGCTCGTGTTTTATTCAAATAGCACCCCGACGCTGTAGTTTAATGATTCCAACATGCACGTTCCACTCGGGAATCGAACAAACGATGGGAGAAGAGTATCAAAAGAGTAAGTTCGAATATATCGACAATAGCATGCTCTTTGCTCTGGAATTCTAGAATTAAGTATAGAATTTGCAGAATCTTAGCAAAATCATTGAGCCATCCCAAGGGGTAATTTAATATGGGAGTAATGTGTCCCTGATATGAGGGCCTCACGCTTAAGTGAATGCCCAAGGGTCGATCACTCACATTGTGTGGTTGGTTCATGTTTTGATCTCTCAGTATCCGTTGAGCCTATGTTCCTCCTTTTCTTTATTCCTTTTTATCATTGATTCTCCTGTTGTTTATCTTTGTTAGTGTAGGAAACACATAGGTGGCGTGTCTTATAATAATTTGTCCGCCTCAAATTATAGCTCAAGTTGCTATCCATTAGGCTGATATACTGTAGTTTCAAAGGCTATCGGACTTGAAGAATTAACGATTTCTAATGGTTAAATTATCCTGTTCGAAGCGTATCAGACATGGCGTTGTGAGTCAACACAAGATACAACATATGGTCATGGGGGTATTTTGGAGTGAATAAAAGCAGAACCGGCCGGTGTTCATATTGCGAGAGTGCAAAGACTAAAAGCATTGACCGGCGTGGCGTGTACAAACTTGGAGTTAATCGAAGCGCACTTCACAACCATTTGCGTTGGCATAGTGGCAATGTGCCTTGGAAGGGGAAAGTCCAGAGCACGTGAAGCGCCACCCTGCGAAGAGTCGGGTGGCGATTATGCAGCTGTAAACATGATGTTGACAGCACACTCAAACGCAGTGTGTGGTGGTAGTGAAGAATGTAACATTTAGGTCTTGACGGTTGAATGGCGAACTGGGGAGAAAGGGGTATGAAAATTTCAAACAATTTCCACTCAGTGTGGAATATCACAATATCATAAACAATTGAATAAATGAATACAGATGTAGAAAATTTCACTTACTTAACCTCTTTCCGATTCACGGCTAGGATACTTTCTAGCGGCACTCAGATTTTGCTCGTGAGTTATTTACACTGCACACTTCTACTCTCACCGGCATTGCTCGAAATCTGTCGAAAATCATACATAAAGGGGGTTTTATCTGTTGCACGTGATTAATTCTATGTGCAAGCAGACAACTATAGTCTACAAGGATATATCGTATGTTCCTCTCTCTTTAATTCTTCTAATATTTAACATTCTTTTTCTAATTTCGTTGTGGCATTGGTTCTGGCTTCATGCCGTCTATCTGCACGCATTTAATACTAAGAAATCATGCTATGTATAGAGGGTTGGTCAGGCCTAGACAACCATACCTTAGGGTCGGATGTGAGATCAAACACCAATATAGATTTGTTCTGATTCTGTGACCATTGTGATTTGATGATCCCAGGGGAACATGGCGTCGAGCAGTAACAAAACTCTTGGTTAAGGGAGGAGGTGCATTTGCCGAGACTCAGATAAAAAGTCGAATCCTTGTTTATGCCGATGTGAGTCACCTGTCTTCTTCTCCAAAAGACCGAAGGAAGCACAGACAAATTAGAATGGAATGCATCAAACGCGGAAGAGGGCTGTTGCACTCTATAGGACGTGACTAAAGTAGCCTGATTTCTCGAGATTGCTCGAGACGTTGTTAACTTTATGACACTGTGAAGATTGGGACGACGTGCGGAAGCCTCTTACATACTAGATTTCCGATAAACGATAACGCCCTCCAAAACATAGGTGCCAATGTTACAAGACCCCAATTAAAGTGTTACATGGTAAAGCAACCTATCTAAGGACAGGTAAGTGGTCGTTGAATTGATAGGTACGAGACGAATAATCGAAGCAACCGAAACACCTCCGTGAGGTTCTTCAAAGCAGGGCTGTTCTCACCTGTGACGAGGGTGATGATGACTCAGTTTGACAAATCATTTTGTACAAAGCATCTCGCGCAAGTGTTGCAGACCATCGAGACTGAAGAAATTTTGAACTATGGATCGATCTAATCCAATCTAATCTGGACTATAGATTCGGACCGCGCCATCCAAAGATAAGGGAGCCTAAAAAAAATCGCAGAAACGGAGGTTCATCATCCAATGTCAAATCTCATTAACTGCAGAAAGTTAGGTTCTCACATTGTCTCATCTTTAACAGAAGGAGGCAAGGGATGAATAAGTACATAGGGTAGTTGACAATTTCAAATCTATCTAAAACCTAAACTCAGAACATTAGATGGGAAATGATAATCAAGGCTTGGACAGTCGGAGAACAACGCTCATAGCTGGTGACTTATCAAGCTAGCCATGGCCGCATTTCCAATCTCGGAGAGAGATCATGGACCAGACATAAAGTAAAATCCTCATGCTAAGAGAGGGATTGCCAATTTGCATTCAGTTTTTGAGGAGATATTCGTTACACTCTGAGTTCTACTTAGGTTCACATACTTAATATTAGTTCTCATTCTAGCTCGCATCAAGAGTCTGTATGCTTCGCGAGATTTAAAATTCGTAAGGATCAGAATGACATTAAAATCGTGATTAGTCTAGTCTACTTAAGTTCATATTTTTTTGGGTGTACAGGTAATTCTTGATTCAGCAAGCAAGACGAAACTTGGATTTGGGGCCCAACAGGAGTACAAGGTGTGAAGCAAAGATGCCGTGCGAAACGAGCGTCGGATTGACTGATCACCAAACCTTCATGGCAAAATCGACAACACGAATACACGCTTATCTGTAAGATAAACGACTATTGAGAAGCTGCGGTGAATTCTTCTGGCTTGTGCCGCAAGCAAAAAGACATTGGGCTGAGAGTTGGGAGCTTGATATAAGAAAAATGAGAGGAAAACCTTCGAGTCTGAACGAGTGACGAAGAGAAACTGCCAGAAGAAGCAGCACATTTTCTCCCGAAAGACGAAAGACGGAAAAGGTGAGCACTAAAGAGTTGGTGCAAGGAAACTGCCACGGAAATCACGTTCAAAGGCTCTGTTGCAGATTATATCAAGAACACCAGGCACTAAGAATTGATTATGAGACCCCAATTCAGGAAGAAGACAGAGACCACCGACTTTCAAGAAGCCAATGGCCTAAAGGAATGCAAAGAGCTTCACTTCGGTTCCATCATTATTTACACCCAGCTATCCAGTGTTTCAAATCTCTATCATCGACTAAGCTCGATGATGTGGAGAAGAAACACGAGTTCCTAAAGCAGTACA
>SNQN01008927.1:3972-16231 GCA_008642245.1 Bassia scoparia | reverse complement strand
CTTTAGGCAAGAATAGGTGCTCTGGCTTTGCAAATCAAGATTCTAAGGCATTGTTTGAGGCAGTTGTTCTTTAGAATTGGACCAATTGCAATGTGGTATAGTTATATCATTGGCCTTTATYGAGGGACAAATGTAGGTATCTACAACCTCCAACTCCTTATCAYTCATGTTAGCATGAAAAATTTCAGACTTAGTGGTTAGCTTGTAAACTTGAAACTCTCCTAAAGTGATTTAAGGCTTGCAACATCTTAACACTATCCACATTGCCTTTGTTATGAAGCATTAATCTTCTGCAAAACACGGATGATTGAGCTTCAAGTTTCTAGATCTAGGATGAAACTTGAAATTCTTCTTCTCTCCCACATACTTTAAAACTTTAGTTTGGTAATCCATGCAGAGCACAAAGAGAAGAGGTGACACCCTGTCTCAAACCTCTATTAGCTCCAAAATAGCCTTGAGTGGTTCCATTAATGAGTAAAGTAAAAGTGGTAGTGGTGACACATGTCATTACAACTTTAATAAAATGTGTAGGAAACTGCAAAGCCTTAAGAAAATCAGCCAAAAACTCCATTCTATAGTATCATAGGCCTTCTACATACAAATCCACTTTCAAAAAACACCCTTTTGCAGCACCCTTCCTAGCATAATGTCGANTAATTTCCTCCAACTTCTTAAAAGCAATCTAATCAGCATTAACAACATCACTAAAACAGCTATGATTAAGGTCCTTGAGTTGGGTTTAAGAAGTTTCAATTTTTGAACCACTTGAAACATATGACAACCATTAACCCTTTCCTTCCATCCTGATCTAACAATATCATCAAAAGAGGGATTGTAACACCACATATTAAAGAATCTGAAGGGTTTAAAACCTTTAATGTTAGGGAAACATCTAATCAATGCAGAATTATGATCAAACATACCTTTCTGGAAGGAAAGAAGCTTCAGTAGAAGGAAAACAAGCACACCATGTATCATTGGCTAAAACTCTGTCAAGTTTACACATAACCCTATCTTCACCTTCCTGTTTGTTGGATCAAGTGAAGAAACTTCCTGAAATTTTGATGTCATCAAGCCCACAAGCAGAAACACAATCTTTGAAAGCAACAACATTAGCTTTGTTATGTACTAGACAAGTCTTCTCTTCTGCAGGGAGTATAGAATTGAAATCTCCAGTCACTAACCATGATCAGCAGTTTTTGTAACACCCCTAGGTGCACGAGCCCACTAGTAGATATTGTCCTCTCTAGGCTTAGCCCGTAAGGATTTGCTTTGGTGTGGGCTTGTCCCACCCAAAAGGCCTCTGCTAGGTTGAGATATCAATCTACTCGATATAGTATACTTCGTTCTCGTCCACTTCCTATGTGGGATGAAACCCTAGTTCCCTGTCACCCACCTTTGAAAGGGAGCCTGCGTCCTTGAAGGCACGACTGGACACCGGAATGGGCCCTGGCTCTTATACTATCTATAACACCCCTAGGTGCACGAGCCCACTAGTAGATATTGTCCTCTCTGGGTCTAGCCCGCAAGGATTTGCTTTGGTGTGAGCTTGTTCCACCTAAAAGCCTCTACTAGGTTGAGGTATCAATTTACTCTATATAGTAGACTTCGTTCTCCTCAACTTTCGATGTGGGTGGGTGATAAGGAGCTAGGGTTCTATCCCACATTGGAAGTTGAGGAGAAAGCGTAATTTTTTCATCCCCTATACTGCTTTGGTTTGCAAAGGAAACCTTTTAACTCCCTCCATGTATGTTTGGGACTTCTGGATTATGTTCCCATCATGATCAACTTCGACATTAGCACCAAGCTGTCCATAATCAGATTCAGCTTTCTTTCCTTTGGGTTGGAAATTAGCAAGATCCAACGCCTAGTATTCTTGCTTTGAGATAACCAAACCATTAGTCCTCATCTTTTTGTTGATAAAGCCTTTGAAATCCTTACACTAATTGGTTGAGTGTGCATACATTGATATCGTCATAATCTTACTCTTGACACTTTGGAGCAACAAATACTCTTTCCTCCACAATCCAGTCATATAATTTCACAATAATTTCAAAGTTAGATAACTCTTGCATGTTACGATGAGAAAGAATGTCAGCATCAACACTAATCATATTACATTCCATCACAATACTTTTCAATTTTGACAAGAAATTAGAATCTACATCAATCATTAGCACTTTTATCCGGGAATTAATATTTCGTTTATTAATTCATCCTGAAAATTAAATTCTGAAAATTACACAATCACCAGTCTTATAGGTGAATGCATATGCCATTTACAATAGATCTTTTCTTTTATTTCATTAGGGTCTCTTTCCTTATGTGACCAACTAGTTTGATCTTCTTGAATTTTAGCAACCAATAAAAGATTTCATCACTTTTTGACATCAAATGTGTATTCTCTTTTTTTTTATCAGTTTTAAATCTTCTTTTGAGAAGACTTTTGTTAACTAATTGAGGACATTTTAAATTGTGGGCCCTGGACAAATTTAGTCATGGCACATCATAGGTTCTTCACCCTGATCCGCACATCTTCCAATACTATTGGCATTGTTAGCATATATTATACGGGCGTAGGGATCACCGGTCGGACTGGGTCGTTCCCTCTACCCCGCGGGGTACAGCCCCGGTCGAGACAACGTATGGGAAGAATTGAATTCTTGCTATTTTGCATAGTATGAGTATGCTTGGCATTGAGGGTCATAGAAACTCGAAATCGATAGAGGAATCGTCACCGCACTTCTTCTGGGATGCTGCGGAACCGTTTAACCTTGCATATAATTGCATAAAGCAAGGCGAAGGACTCCATATCTGGTAGTGCACCAAAAGGTCTAGATTGGGGACGAGGTAAGGCGAAGTAGTGCACAACACCCCCGCATCTAGCGGCCTCTACTAGGTCTCATTGCAAGTTCACAATTTGTAATATAAACAACATATATGTCCCGTATTGAATCTTAGTTTGTTACTAGGCAAGTGGATTAATGCATGTAAGACTATAATTGTTGTGTTTGAATTAGGTCAAGATTCAAGGATCCTAAACGTTTATCCATAATTATCTTATTAGGCTGACAATAATTAATAGGTCTTTAATAGCAAGATTAATGGTGAATGGAGAAAAGTATAATACAAGACCATGAATAAGAATATACAAAGAGGAAGAAAGAGGAGACTTACTCATATCGCTATCCAGATAAGACAAAAGGCAAAAACAAAGTTAGATTTGAAATTGAAATCGCTCGCAAATCGCAACAATGCGTGGTCGAAACAACACCTCGAAACGATTACTTTGAAATGTTTGATCTCTTGATTTTGAATGTGTATTGAATATGTTTTTGAGTGTGCATTGAATTTGAAAGAATTTCTTTGAGATTTTTTGGAAGAGCGGGAGAGAGTATGGATGCGAGGAGAGAATGTGAAGTGTATGGAGTGCGTATGTTTGCGAATGAAAGGGGGTTCGGCCTATATTATAGGCCAAAGCCAAAAAAGGCAAACTGGACACAATTACGCCAAACTGGATGTAATTACGCCAAACTGGGCGCAATTACGCCAGCACATGCCTGATTTTGGCTGATTTCGTTTTGCCTTTTTGAAGATTGCAAATAATATAAAATCAAGATAAAATATCATTTGATTTTATTTGTCGCGAAATTTTGACACAAAAATCAATGATTGATTTGGGGAGATATTCGTGGGGCCCACACTCGAGTGCGGCCAAACGCTCCGAAATGAGTCGTTTCGCCCGGGTGAACGTTTTTGCTTGGAAATTCATAACTAGTTTTCCACAACTCCAAAATTATGGAAAAAATTTCATAAACTTTCTTCTAAAAAATAGTGTGTTGTGTAATTTCATTATATTTGAATTGTTTCATAATTAATAATTATCGCAAAATTAATTAATTGTTGAAAATTCGAAATTACTAAAAATGCTTAGAAAAATTCAGAAAATTCGAAAAAAATCTAGAAAATGTCTTAAAAAACGTTAAAATCATTTTGAATTAAAATTGTTTTTAAGTGTGATTGGGCAAGAAAAGGTGTTTTGGCTTTGCAAATGAGATTCAAGAGCATTGGGCAGTTGTTTCTAGAATTGGACCAATTGCATTGTGGTATAGTTTTATCATTGGCCTTTATGGAGGGACAAATGTAGGTATCTAAATAATATCTATGTTTGCTTCTTGATTTTCAGCTAAACATCTTTCATATGCAACACATACAAGATAAAGCACAAATCAGGGAAATATTGACCCTCTTATTTCTTCCTAAAAGGAAATGATAGACTCGGGTAGGTTAAGAAGACATCTGATCTTAAGCATCTATAAAACTGGCGATGTAATGTCACTGACTCTCACTCTTTTTTCTTTTGGCTATCTTGGTTTAATCTCCTATATGGAGACCCAGCTTTTACTCTAGTGAAATGGCCAAATCATATGCTTGCAAATCTTCAAGTCTGTATAAAGTTTTGAAGGAAGATGAGTGAACCAATAACATAATACCGTAAGAGAGCTGGAAATAATCTTCAGTTAGAGATAATCATTGTCCGATGCTTCCCTACATTGGCAGTTAAATCTAGCCACCGTGTTCTTCAGCAAACCACCGACCCATCGCCTGAGAATAGAGGAGCAAAAATCTGAAACCGACCTTGAATCACTCTGGGGAAAGAATACATCCTATTAACCAAATCAGATAAGGATTACAAGTCCCTTCCTTGGGAACCAGTATTATACCCATAGCTTTGAATCATTTCCTCCACTTGCCTTAAAAAAGATCATTTGGAGCTTGTCCTAAAGGCGCTTAGAGATTTGAGCATTTGGATACTAATTATTCAGGGTAATATGTAGATGAGGCGTTTTGCGCATACAGATTTTGGTTATTCTGGTTTCAAGGTGGAGACAACCAGTATTTTTTGAGTTTTGTGTTTCCATCACTGAAATCCACCATAAGCATTACTTTGTTCCTTGTGTCCTTGCCCCCAGCGATTGCTTTGAGGCGGATGCATTTGTTAGAAGAAGCGTGATGAAGATAGCCTTGATTTCCAGTTTGAGGAATACTGATAGGATCGTTGACTACCAAAAATAATACCTAACTAGTATAGTCGAGTAAGTAGGGTCGAACCACTGAGGAAGGACGAATTAATTCGCAATTTGAACCAAGTTCACTATTACTAACGATAAAAAAGTTGGAGTTTGTTTAACTAATTGGAACGCAAAACAAGGAGATCAAGATGAAAATTCATTAATTAAAAACCTAGGGCTAGAAGGATCCACTATCCAATAATCACGATTCAAGTGACAATAATCAGGATGGGAATGAATTTGGGTAAACGGAATTAAACTGCTCTCGCTAGTAAAATCCCACATTTGACTACAAAATTGGCTCTCGCGTTAAGTAATCAAAGGCTCAATTGAAATTAATCATACACTCAACTCGCAGCTCTCGCATCTAAAGTCGAATGAATTAAACTTGCAAAATTAGTTGACCAAACTAAAATTACAATCACTACAAACCATAACAATCAATTTTACCAAGACAAACCAAGTTTAAACCCTAAAAACTAAAAAGAATCATGATTGTAGCATAGTTTCACCAAGCCCTAGAAGAAAATCTACTCACTATTCATAATTGAATCAACAAAATAAAAAACAATCCAAACCCTAGAATTCATGATTGAGAAACAAAGAAATTGATAATAACAATCAACAACAACAAAAATCAAAGCAATAAACAAGACAAGAAAGGAAGAAATCAATGGAAAATACCGTGATAACTTGATAAAAATGGAGAATAGCAAAAGTTAGGGTTTTAGGGAATAAGAAAAAGGGAAAAGCTATTGTTATTTCAGCCAAATGAAAGTGTATGAYTGAATAGAATCCCCCCTCTCTTAATGTTTATTTCCTATTTATATTTTCTAAACAAAAACCTAAATAAAGATTAAAAATAAAATAATAAAAAGGAGTAATGAAGAGGAAACTAAAAATCCCATATGACAGCAGATTGGTCGACCATTGGGCGCTGGACAGGCGTTGGGCCAGACAGAATCGACCACAAAAGAACAGATAAAACCATCGAGCYTCYGTTTGRTTCCTGAACTGCTAGGTCAACTTCGACAYGTTGTAACTTGAGCTACAYACATCTAATGAAGGCATATGACCTACCGTTGCMAAGCTCTATGAGTCTAGTTTCCAATGCCACATGAGTCGCATTAATCCAATAATTACAACTCGAGATATGGCCAAAATAGTGCAAGGTGATCAAACTGATTGGCCTCAATAAGCTACACCATTACCCTCATGAATGTCAAATAAGCTTCAAATGATGTAAATCTTTGTATAAAACATCCACCATCATCAACTCTCCTTCAACAATCAGCCACTTCGCGTCATCTTGCTCCGAAAACTTCCAAATAGCTACAAAACTACATGAAAAGTTACAAAAACAAACGAAGGTATAGAGAAAACGGATATTAATTGCAGTTAAAGCCTAAAATGCAATAAATTGCAATAAATTTGGCTTTAATCTATATGAATGTGGCTCATAATACATAGTTTTGTGGTTGGCATCGACGCAGTATGTCAGGATATGTGATTTTGGGGGAATATGTCTCGTGCGGCCATTTGGGAACTGCGAATCATGTTGGTCAATCTCCACTACATTTACTAAACCGCTCTGAATTGTTCTATGGGTGGATTGGCATTGTCTAAGTCAGGGTTTGGGTTTGAGGCAAAGGAAGAGAAAAAGGATGGGATATGAGGGGGGGGGGGGGGGGGGGGGGGGGGGGGGGGGGGGGGGGGGGGGGGGGGGGGGGGGGGGGGGGGGGGGGGGGGGGGGGGGGGGGGGGGGGTGTATAGCTAACTCATAACTGATTTGAACAATCCCTTCTGTATCTACTTATAGGCACACGGGAAGGGATACTCTGTGAGTATGTTTGAAGGGGTCGGAGGAACAAATAAGATCGCAAGTTGTTTGATTCTAGATAAGCTATGGGAGGTAATCTCGTAGGTTTTTCCACTAAAGATTCTTGAACCATGGCGATTTAACACTCATTAACCTCTATTGGTCTATTTTGGTTTCTCCCACCAACGGCTCCAACCGGTTACATCTCATTCGCTTACATCTCTATACAAGCCACATTTGTAGAATTTACATTTAATGATATTTTATAAAATCCACATGTCTAGTATTGCCTCTAAGATGAGAAACCAGAGTTGCACTTCAGCGATTATCATCTAGCTATTTATGTATCATACCACGATGGATGTATTGATCTATTCTTATGACTTTTCTTTCAAATCTTCTAGCTAAACTTTTAACTATATCCACTATATTTTGTGTATATTGGACTTGGTAAGTTTCTAGCAGGAAAATTTATCTTCCTTATTTATTCATCTATATAAAAATTTATAAAAAGAGTGTCATACAACGTGTTACGCCAGTGGACTCTCTAATGGTGACAAGTGTCAATGTATTTAATTATTTTCAACTTAAAATAAAAATATTAGTATCTAATGCATTAACTGGACTTGACGCTATGACCTTTGAAAATAAAGGTTTGGTTTTTAACCATAATCAACAACATTGCAATAGTTACATATATAATAATAAATTAGAAGTCTCATAATCTATATTGACTAATTTAAAGGTGATGCGATTATAGTATTCCTAATTTTTTTATTACATACGAGTATTTTTTGATGCTTAAAACTTTACTTATAGAGTACAAAAACTCAAAATCAATAATATATATACTTCGTATATGTATATCAACATATATCTTTATATTTGTTGGCCCGAGGATAACCTGAGGCTGCGTCCGGAGCTAAAAAATAGTTTAGAAGCAAACCTATTGTGTTGTGTTTGAAACTCGAGTTTGCTCAGGACGGCCAAAGACTCATATATTGTAGTGAAAGATACAGTATCCAATCACAAGAACTACAGGTATGATTCTTCAGATTTTGGTCCAGATGAGTTATGATCCTCTTGATTTACCTCTTTGAGGGATTGCCTAGGGGTCATGGGCGGAGAAGTAATTATGAAGCACGACACTTCTTCCCATGGTGGTCGCGCAAAAACCTATTGGAGGTGTATTTGCACTTCATCAACATCAAACGCGTCCAATATATTGTTTTTGGTTTTGGTAGGGGTTGCCCCTCTGGTTATTGTTTAATAGTAATAACTCGCTAACGATAAAAATTGCTCATAGGGGCGATAAAGGCTAAAAGAAATTAAGTAGTATATTTGAAATTAGCGAGTGTGAATGAATCAACTAGGACAAGAACAGTATGTGATAAAAAGATTAAAGCTCCATTAAAATATACAATAAAGTAGACTACAATTGTATTAAAAGAAGGATGAATTACTTCATGTTCACAAATCGCAAATGAAGGTATATATAAGTGATACTGATGATACACTATGACTAAATGATGCTAATCTATTCTAAACTATATTGGCTGCTAAGGGCCAAGTGCGACTAAGGAACATTAAATGCAAGAATATAAGTTTTATATTTGTGTGTTGTTGTTGTTTTCTTTTGCTTGGCTTCCTGATCTCTATTATGGCGCTGATGTGAATTGAGAAAACGTGGGATGAAGTTTGGCAATGCTTCCTATGGTAAGGCAGTTATCTGGCGACTCCTTAAATTGAATTCTCTCCTTCCGTCCAGCATCCATTTGATCAAGTGGTTGAAGAACTGTGATAGGCCCCTTGGGCTGATTTGATATAATGGGGTTCTCGCATCAGTTTCCTTCTGGTGGCTTAGACGTTAATCGTAGTCGACATGATAAGAAATACATCGAAAGTCAAAATGCAGTCAAAAGTCAACTAAGTTTTTTAATTAAGAGCATTTAAATTTTCTAATGGATAGAGTACAAATTAGTAATTTTTTTCGAAATTTATCTCATTACTGCTGATATTTATTGAAATTGGGGAACTTCAATGTTTGAATGCATTATCTGCCGTATTTGATATTCATATTCAATATTTAAATAATTATAAATATTATATTTAATAAATGAAAACTTCTGAACAAACTCGTGCAATAATATAGCCGGGCATAAAGTAATGTAACAATCTAAATATCAATACAATATTTGCCATGTAAAAACCCTTTTTTTGTTTAAAATCATTTGAACACTTGACTGATTTAAGTACCATTTGACAGCAACAATCAAAGTGAGAAAATTAAAATAATTTTTTTAAGAGAAGAAAATTAAAATAATTAAATCGAGATAAAGAMTTGAAAACCAAATAACACATAAAACTAATAATTTACACTCAAAAGAGGAAGCTGTAAGACTCAATCATGTGTAAACTATTATTCAACATTAGTTGGTCCTCAAC
This sequence comes from Bassia scoparia, assembly GCA_008642245.1. NCBI lineage: Eukaryota > Viridiplantae > Streptophyta > Magnoliopsida > Caryophyllales > Amaranthaceae > Bassia > Bassia scoparia. The sequence continues at coordinate 6,895 of SNQN01008927.1, read as the reverse complement.
AATTTCTTCTTTTCCTCTTTTTCCTATAAATAATAATTTCAAAATCTAGTTGATCCCGATCTTGATTCATTAATCTCAAATCTTTTACTAATCAACACTTAATTAATTCATGCTTATCACCACCTAACCCATTCATGTCCAACTCACATAATCTAATCACCTCATCAACATCAATAATATTTATTTCCTCAAAGAATTAATTGCTCAATCAATATTTTATTACACTAGATTTCATATAATTTTTTTAATTCAACTTGATCAACCTTCTCTCATCTCTCATTTTCATGCCATTTGATTACATGAAATACAAATACAATAATGTTTTAAGAAAACAAAACATAAAAGTTGCAACAAACATACAAAGCAAAGCAACCGACACCCCAAAATCCCACAAAAAATAGTTAGCTTGCAGTCTTGCACCAACCCAACAAAAAATTAAAATTCAATCACCATTTTTTCATCACCAAATCATAGTTTTCTTTGATTGATTGATGACGACATCAATGGCGGAGTGTTAGATAAGGAACCCCTTAAAAACCCCATCTCAAAGTTTTTGACCTGCTTTTGATTTCGACGTTTCTTCCGACGTTTTCCTTCATTCTTTAAGCAACAACTCAAACCTTCATTTCACAGATCTCATTTGATCATCAATTTTCATTTTCGAATTTCTAGGGTTCCCATTTCGTATTTAATACGATTACGATTACCCCTCCTTTTTATCCATTGATCTGAGTTTGTGATTTTTCGGGATTTCTCCCTCTCTAATCTCCTCTTTTTCTGGGTTAGTTCGATTGAGCTTTGATCTGATTTGATTTTTCAGTTGCTCAGGTTTTGATTGAATTGGGATTAATAGGGTGATTTGAAATGTGTTTGTTGCAGTTGGGATTGAGTTGATCAGAGGGGAGAATGGCGACCGTTAATCCTGGACCTATTACGCCTGGACAAGTATGTTCCATTTTTAGTTGCAATCTAAGTTGAATTTATGCAATGTGATTTAGTTATAATGTGAGTTGAATCTGATGTTTTTGTTAAACAAATAAGGATAATTGGTACTTTTTCTCATGTTATAATTAGTTGATTTGTGTAGAAGTATGTTGCAACTGGGTAATGTAGTGTGATTTATGATGGAATTTGCTATATTTTGATGTATAGTTTGTTGAGTGCACTTTTGATTCTGATTTTCAGCTTAAAAAGTAATATCAGTATGTGTCTCATGTACATCTATGACTCTTGTTACTAAATCTTAAAATTTCAGTTTTGTTGCCCGTTTTTCGGAGTCATGCTAATTGTATCTAATGCTGGATAAGTTGGACTCTTCATTTCACTTGTATACGTTATTAAAAAATGTAATAGGGAATACACATTGTTTTAGAATTCGACTTTAAATCATTTGTCACACATTTAGAATGTCTTTGAAGATACTTGTTTCGTTAGGCCTTGCCATATGGTTTTTGAGTAGTATTGTTAATGCCTGGTAAAGGGAGGGTCTTGTTGCAGTGAGGGGAATATTTTGGCCTAGCCTTTGGGAACTTGATCTAAAGAATTGGGAATTTGATCCAAATAATTGGGAACTTGATCTAGTGATACGCGAGGATTTTTAAATAAGAAAACTTAGATGTATAACTTATTGGAAATCAATGTACTTCTTTTGTTTTGTTTTAACGACAACTTCTATTTTGTACGCATTTTAAGGAAGAGATTAAAGGTGTAAACGAGCAAATTAGTCAAAATAATATTTAAACTAGTAACCTATAATCTCATTCCTTTTTGTGTTAAAATTATTATATCTAATTTTCTTGTTTACACCCTTAATTCTCTTCCTTAAAATGTGGACAAAATATAATATTGCCGTTAAAAAGAAACGGAGGAAGTATTACATTTCCTGATTTAAGCGAAATATAGGATCTGCATTAATGCATCATTATAGCTTAATTTACTATGTGAGTGATCACATAATGACTGTCTCAAAGAGATATCATCCAGTAGTTTGATTGGAAATACAGTTCTGCAAGAAGGGTGTAAGAACCCGTCAAAAAAAAAAAAGAAGGGTGTAAGAAGTGATTAAAGATAAGGATAACTGGATGACTGAGCTAATGCTTTTTCTGTAGTCAATCAACTGTCAAAAAGTATATTTTTTATGAAAGGTCATCCAATTTTATAGTTAATTTATAACTTTGGCAGCGAAAACAAAACATTGGAAATCTTACCGACTTCTGCATTCTCCCTGTCACCTACAAAAAATTGCTCTTGCTAAGCCATTAGCCATATAGAATGAAAAACTTAATTTTGCCTCCCTTCTCAAGATAATACTGTTAGGTGGAGACATTGTTTTCAAAGAGTGGGGTAGTAATAGGTATTAAGATTAAGCTGCTTGTCAAAATAATTTTCATTTTTGTTTGCTAATTAAGGTTGCTAAGCGAAGCTTTAGAATTGGAAACATTTCAAGTAGAAGCTGTTTAGTGGGTTTTGGACATGAGACATGCATACTTTTTCAATTGGACAGAGTCCACATGCAATTGGTGTGTGATTTTAAGAGTTACTTTTAAAAACTGAATCCACAGGTGACAAAAGGAAAATATGTTCGATTTTACTGCCTGAGGCTGAGACAGTGGAGTGCATTTCTTAGTTGCTTGTTGTTGTACTTGTGAGTTGTCTTTTTGTCATTTTTCCACTTTGCTTCTTGAGGCGTTGAGTGTGCCTTTTACAATTGTTTTGATCAAAGGTTTGATTGACTAATGGATTATAAATTTACTGCAAACTTCTCAGATTTCTTTCCTAAAAATATCAATTATACATGCATATTGACTCGATGACAAATTGTAACTGTCTCATTTAGTTATGTGTTTGTGATACATTTCCTGTGTTTTAAGGTTTATAGAAGTTTTTTATCATGTGTTATGCCTTGCTTTCTCCTGTTCGGTGA
>SNQN01008926.1:2719-27236 GCA_008642245.1 Bassia scoparia | reverse complement strand
TTTACTAGAACATGCTTGGTGTATTTGACTCCATTGGTGGCCCGTGAGCTTGGTCTATCCTCATGTCCCACGACTCGGATAGCAATGGTTTTAAGTTTTGGAGCCTTTGGAGTTGGGGTTAACTCCAGATCTTTTGCTACCTTTTTCAGGGCTTCTTCACAGGCCTTCAATGTTCTGTTCTCGTCGGATAGACGTCAAATAGATACATACTCAAGTTTTGGCTCACTTTCACCTTCATTAAGGTCTAGTTCTTCTTCATTGTCCTCATTCAACTGAACTTGGGTAGAGGATGCTAGTTTGTCAGAAATAACGATTGCATCTTTGCTTTYAGGAWGGGTCGTGTGGTAGATGGTTCTTGAAATCTGGAAATGTTGATTGGCTTAGAAGCCTCTAAAGTCTTACTTACTATCTTGGATTRACTAGGCTTGGCCAAACTCTTCACCTCGGTTGCGTTGCCTATGACCCTTGAATCATCCTACTTAGAAGTCTCAGTCATCTTGAATCGCCTCCCCACAGACGGCGCCAACTGTTGTTGCAAGTGTTACAACAGGACAATGACTTTTTATTTTTGTGGGTTAATGGAGGCTTCCTCGCAATGCTACTTAGACCAAAGACCAGGATGAGCTCCCTCCTACTCCTCCGCTGACCTGCAACAAAGGAGAATAACCTTGCCAAGGTTATCTCCCCTCCGACGCCCAAGTCAGTTCATGAACAAATGGATTAATAGTAAGCAAGTAAATAAATGAATAGGCAAAATAATAAAGAGTGATTTGTTAGCTAGGTCGCCTATTCAAATAGTCACCCGCTAGGTTTTGGTCGCCCGTTTCACCTCAGGATTCGAACCAAATGATGGGGGAGAGAAAAGAGAGTAATGATTGTAGCAATTAATGTTGCGTTGAATGTAGTGTAAGTGTGTTGTCAAATCATCCCATCAAGGGGTATTTATAGGGACTTTTGCCCCTAATTGGCTCACTTAGATGATGTCAAGTGTCACTCATTGGTTGGTTCATTCTTTTATTTCTCCCATCTTAACCTTTAATTTCTTTTCTTTTCCCCTTTTCCTTTATTTTTTAGGATTGTGACTAGAGTTGGCAGTGGATCCTGGACCCGCCCCGAATCCGCGGATCCGTATCCGTTTTTACGGATATGGATCCTAAATTTTTGGATCCGACGGATCCGGGTCGGATACGGATCCTGTCCAGGAAAACGGATACGGATCCGGATCTCATAAACGGATCCGGATCCGTTTACCCGTTTTTTTAAAATAATAAATATATTTCTATTTTTAATATATATATTAGATATTTTAAAGTTAAAAAATAACAACCACAGCTTTAGTGCCTTAGCCTTACTGACATACTCACATACCAGTATACGGTATACCACAATTAGATATTTCTTTTAATTGTTCTTATTATTACTGACTTACTGTTCTTATTATTCTTGTTTTTATTATTATTATTATTATTATTATTATTATTATTATTATTATTATTATTATTATTATTGTAGTTATACTGTTTGTGTGGTTGGTTTTGTGCTTAATGAGTTTAGTTTTGATTTGTTCTGTTTTTTAGGATTATTAGTATGTTGTGTACTTTGTTATATTTTTAATTGTAATTGTCGAACTTTGTGGATTAGTTTATTTATTTTCTAAGTATTGACCCAAAAGAACAATATTTGGAAGGTTTGAATTTATTAAATATTGTTTTGGCAAATTCAAATAGGTAAAATTTTGCAATGATTCATAGGATCCGTTTTGGATCCGTTTAAGATCCGTATCCGTAAGATCCGTCGGATATGGATATGGATCCTAAGAAAAAATATCCGACGGATACGGATCGGATCTGGATCCTTCACTCAAAAACGGATCTGGATCTGGATCCAGTAGGATCCGGTCCYGATCCGATCCGTTGCCATTCCTAATTGTGACACGTCCCCTTTTCCTTTATTTTTTTANTAATCTCATTCTTACTTGTGCTAAAATTATTTTACCTAATTTGATCGTTTATACCTTTAAATCACTTCCTTAAAAAACTTGCCAAAAGCAAAGTTGCCGTTAAAAAGAAACGGAGGAAGTATATAAGTATATTTATATATGTTTATTTGATAAAGATAATTTAGTTTTTTTTAATGTATTTAAATTATGTTGTAGTTTCTAGAAGGTTTTTTAATTTAATTTTGTAATGGATTTAAATTTATAATTTAATAGATAATTTAATTTTTTTTTTATGTAGATCTACGTTAAATTCAATTATTTTATGTACGGAGTAGTTTGTTATGTGAATTTTTTTTAGCTTTGGGTTTCTTATCTAGTTTGTTTATATGAGATTTATCTATTTTTGATAATTTAATTTAGTAATGTATTTAAATTTAAAATTCATAGTTTATTATTTAATTTAGTTTTATGTATTTTTTGCTATTTAAAAATTAAGTTTTTTTTTCAAAAAAAATTAGTGAGCTGCTGACATCATATGTGCAACGTGAGCTTGACACGTATAATAGATGATGTCAACATTGCATCATCTTCATTCTATTTTAGTATATAGTTATTATTATTATAGAATATTCGTTTGTTATTGATCTAAAGTTTTTCTTAAATATATATATCTTATTCAAATTAAATTAGTCTCTAAAATTATCAATAGCTTGAGCTAAAGAAGAAGGGTTCCATTCACCAACCAAAATCCCTACATAAAAGTATATCAACAATCAAACATTTGTTGAAACAAAGCAATCAAATAACATGAGAGATGACATTTTATTTTATTTCAATAGTTTACGGTCCAAATTAAAGAATCATTATGACTTTAAGACTAAGGGTGTATTATTATATTATATATGTGCCATATTATAATATAGCCCTAACAAATAATTTAACAATGGTATATTATTAATTAGTTAGTTTAAGAATAAGCAAAGTAGAATAATAATGAAGGAAGCACACAATGCGCAAGAAAGACAATAGGAGCGCATAATTACGGGGTCACATGCACCAATTGTTGAGTGAGTAATTGAGTGCATCAACTTCTTTTTAACCTATATTTCCTCTTAGGAACAAAAAGAACATGTTCTAGTGGTTCACACCTTACAAAGTTAAGTAGTTATCTAATCTACTATTATGGGCGTATTCAGCGCAGTTTATRTTGGTAGCTTTTAGCGTTTTAAGTAGATTAGAAAGCTACTTGCTTACTTTTATTAGTGTTCGGCGTAATAGTGTATTGGGTAGATTATAACGTTTAACGCTACTTCCCTGAAATGCTAGCATGACTAACGTTTGAAAGGTAGCTTGTAGCTTTTTTCTATTTTTTTAATTTTTTACTTTTTTTCTGTTATATAGTAATTAGTCATTATGCAAAAATTTGTTTTTGCTTTGAATTTAGCATGAAAATAATTTTTTTTTAAAGTTAAAATTTTGTTACAAATTTTACATAAAATGTGGAATGTAAATAAGGTAAGAAGTATCTTCAAAATTGCTTAACTAAAACACCCTATATACATCATAACATGCATGATAATTCATAAAATAATTACTCCGTATAAAAGAAACACATAGCTTGATATCGATACTGTGAGCAAGCATACTGAAATCTAGAAATCAGGTTTGTATATCTAAAATAATAAAAATACAATTAAAAATATCAATTTTTTAATAAAAATCCAACAGCTACCATTACCGAACACTCAAATAAAAAATTATTCAGCTAAAAAGCTTACTTCCAACAAGCTACCTAATTAGCTTATTCAGCTACCCTACTTCTACCGCTGATAAGTACCTTCACAGCACTATGCCGGAACATATAATATATCTAAAATTTGCTCAAAATTATATGCACATTTGAAAGGACACGTCATCTTCCTATGCTCAACCCAAGGAGTTCACAAGCATGAACATTGTGAAAATTGCTCAAAATTAGATTGTAATTTATTACATATTGATTGCCGCATATATCTATTCAAAAATAATCATTACTTGATAGATTTATCAGAATTGATTTGATTAATCTATGTTTAGTATAAAAACAAACACTTAATTGGTCGATAAATTTTGTACGGACCTTTTTGCTCTTAAATAAATTCTAAATTAATTTACAAAAAAAAAAAAAAGATGTCAGTTTAAAGATATATTGGTTTATCAATAACCACCAGAATTATCTAAAAAAAAACCATGTAAACTAATGATATATCTATTCTTGCGTTGCTGTTTCGCCCATTCTACTATGTGCCAAGACCGCAACCACCCAATACAAAAAAGGGGAGAATGGCGCTCTGTGGATAAAGCCTTAAGCTCCTTAAAAAGCTCCTAAGACTACCTACCGTGCTCAGCCAAGCTCTTTTCTTGGCTTTAAGGATATCAAAGAATAATGCAACCTTTAGAGGATTGGTTCCGACGTATATAGTAGTCCTTATTGAATTATTTCCATTGAATATTTTTGTTAAATTAGGTTGTTTTTGCCTTTGTTAGTTAATGTTTGTTGTTGAGACAGTTGTAGGGCTCCTTGACAGTTTATGCTTCCTTGGTGTTTGCCTTGTACTCTTTACTTTGGTAATGAACAAGTACTTAATTACCCAAAATAAATTTGTTTGTTTGAACCTAAAAGGTTGAAAAGCAAAGGTAAGCCAACTTCTGGAAGAAGCTCAATAACGTTACTCTTCTCACACTTCCGAAGAAAAGTATGCATACATAATGTTAACCAAACAAAACTCAAAAATTGTTCATTATTATTTCAATAATTTAATTGAATGTCAAGTTATGGTCTCCCCTTGATAGTAGTCCTAAGCCAAAGGGAGACACGTATGGCACTGAGCTCAAGTTCCCACCTCAACATCTTCCGACGCTTCAAGCTTCTGAGAATGGTGCTGAAGCGCATTGGCGTTGTAGACAACGATCTTTCTCCCATTGAAGTGGATTGCAGCTTTTCTAATGGGCCAATTAGCAAGTCAAGCCCAAACTTCTTGTTGACTGAATAGCCAACTCGCATTCTAGAGAACGCAACTCACAAAGAGCACGGGCAATTGTGCCCCTTCTCTCAGCCACCAGTACCGCGGAAAGGCGGTTCTGAGACAGGTAGTACATGTTACAAAGTCTCTCCACTTGCGGCAATGAAGCTGTAGCAAAGAATGGAGGTGTTCCTTTAACTTCAAAACGCCGTTTCAATTTCGGCGGTCCATTCGAACTTTATACTCTTCTTCAACAGCTCTAAAGAAAATATTGACATCGATCATCAGACTTGGACAGGAATCGAACTAAAGCAGCTAGACAATCGGTGATCGTTTGCTTCCTCACGTTGGTAGGATTCATGCCAAGACAACTTCGTTACCTTGTCCCGGTTTGCCTCTATCCCCCTTTGCGTCTACTAAGGTATCCCAAGAACTGTTCTTGAATACCCCGACGGGTCACTTCTTGGGATTCAGCTTCATTTGATAATTATGCAAAGTGTCTAAAAGTTTTCTCTCAAAATCTTCTGAGAGTGATATTCGATCTTCTTACTCTTAATAATCACATCGTCCGATATATAGCTTCAAATGTTCCTTTCCAATTGCCTAGCCAAAGATATTGTTTACACATCTCTAGAAAGTAGCAAGTGCATTTCGCTAGGACCAAACGAACTCACCTTGAGTAGTATAGCCCATGGTAGAACAAAAGCCTTTTTATCTTTCGTCCTCTTCTTCAAAGGGATTTTGGTGGAAGCCGAAATAGGCATCCACAAAACTCATGATTCAGTCCTACTATAGCATCAACCAGCCTTGTCGATTTAGGCAATGGGAACGGATCTTTCTGGCAGGGGCCCTTTTTTTCCAGGGGATTTCTGTTAATCCCACACACACTCCTTCAAGCCCATTGGGCTTGGGGAACAAGAACAAATTTGCCACCCACCTCAGGGTATTGGCATGGCTTGATGAAGGCCGCATTAAGTACCTTTTGGTTACTTCCTTATCCTAAGTTTACTTCTTATTGCCCTAAATTTCTCTTCTTTTGAGCAATGGCTTCCTCGATCTTAATCACATAAGGGAATGTGAGCACATTCAGAGAAGCTATACCGGGCATTTTATCCACCGCGAAGGCAACATCCTGTATTTCTCGAAGAGGAGCTCTCACTTACTTTGCCCACCGAAGTATCACACCCTAACCACTGGGACACATCTTTCTGAATTTCCCTTCTTCCACTCAAAATTTTCTAATTTGTCTTCCTAGTGCCTAGTGTAGGCTTGAGCAGTATGGAAACAAGCCATGTATGGCCATAAGCCTTCTTGATGTGCTCCGTGCACCAATCATACTTTTCCGGATTTCCTCTTCTTGGTGACTGGTAGGAATCTTCTGATTCCTCCATCTGTTTCTTTGCCCTTGGGTCCACAAGGGGTTTTATTGTAGTCAAAGCTAGCATATCTCACGCCATGCTTCCTACCTTTCCATTTGCACATACAAAATTTCATCAACATCATATGGGTTACAATGGCTGCCTGGCCTTGTCAAGGTAGTCTCCTACAGGATGATGTTTATAAGCACTCAGATCTGACCGCAAGGATTGACAGTCATTGTGCCTGCAATCGTTGCCTTTCCCATTCAAATGGGCAAGTTAACAGTTACCTACGGGAATCGGATCGACTCCCCTCCAAATAGGATTATTGAACCTTAACGCAGCTCGTTGCACTATACTTCAGTTTGTTCAAGTATTCAAAACTAAAGATGTCGGAAGGAGCTACCCGTGTTCATGTGTATCCAGCAAACCCTAAGGTTTGCCACCTTCACCTCAACAACAAACGGTCATCATGGGAGGCAAAGGACCCCTCTCATTTTCGGGTAATCATGATTTACTGGGAATGCATCTATCCTCGTCTTCTTTATCTTTAGGTGGTAGGGTAGGCTACTAGAATTCCTTTGTGGCCCTTTCAAGGTAGGTCCTTCCAGCTGCGAAACCTCCTAAAATAAAACATGTAACCACACCGTTACCAATCTGAACCATCCCACTGGTGGAACTGCATGTTGTTTTCTTAACTTCTTCAACACTCTTGACCAGTTGCTTGCCAACCTTGCCCTTATGGTAAAGTGCATCAAGGGCCTTCTTCAAATTAAACAATTCTCTTATAACGTGATCGAATCTCTGTGAACTAAAAATTTGCAATACTTGCTTTTGTCTCGATTCTCTCGTGGGGACCTAAAGGGAAAAGGGGTCGTCAATGGGGTGATTCTTCTTCACCTGATGGTAAACCTGCCACAATCCTTGGAGTATGTGATTTTAGGGCCTTCATCCTACCCAAGTTTTTCTTTTCTTCGTCCTAAGACCCTTTCTTTTCTTCGCCTATAATCCATGTTGACGGTTCTCTACGATCATTGTCCTTTCGATCTCTCTGACGCCTTGGCTAGGCTATCCTTGAGATTGTTGGATGCCCCCTTGCTTCTCCTTGCCTATAGTTCCATTGACACTATCTCCTCAGCATGCATGTAGCTGTTCTTTTCTCTCAAGGCCATCTCAAGTGTTGCATTCCTTGCGAAGCAAGTCGAACTTGAATCATCGTCATCATGGAGCCCTCGGGTAAAAGGCATTCCAGGAGTAGCTCATTTGACAGGCCAGGGATTACAATACAATCTCGTTATTGAATCTCTTTACGTAGCTTCTCAAACTTCATTATCCGGTTGTTTGGATCTTTGCTAGATGTATGCTGCCTCTTCCTCTTCGTGCTTGCGGTTTGGCCAATGAAAATGGTAGTAAATAAAATCATAATTCTGAAAAATGTGTTGATTGATCCTAGAGCCAACCCACTGACCACTTCTGCGCCATACCCTCAACGGTAGCAGAAAGTATCTACACCATGAGCATTATTTGCTAATGGTGAGCATTAATTCTTGTAACATAGTAAGGTGATCATTTAGGATTCTGTCTACACATCGTACCGGTTCATGCTTTGCCAGCTTAACCTCCGCATCCCTTAGACCTAACAAATAGCAGAAGATAATGGTATGGTGCTCGAGTGTTAAGATGTTGCATTTGATGCCAAACAAAGGTACAGGTTGTACCACTCATCCTATGAAACATCGGCGTGTCCTCCACCTTGAAGTGTTCATGGATGTTATCAAGAGAGTTCTCCAATATTCCTCTACTTTATGATGATGGTATATGATGAGACACTTGCGCATTTCAAGGATCCTTTGCCCGGTGCAGAAGGGCTGAGGGATCCTCGGTAAGATCTGCATGGAAACAAGCAGGGTCATGACACACCGGTGTTGAGCCGAAGCGTTTAGAATGTGTTTTCTTTCCAAACCCGTAAACTATTGTTGTTCTTTCTTTTTGCTTTCCAATATCATTTCTGGCACGAGCTTTCCACCTTGTGTCTTCCTATGTATCTAGGTAATACCTCATATCTTCTGAAATTGGACCGCCTCCTTGAAGATTTCCCCTTCGATCGCTCCTAGGCACGGGAGCGGTGTTGAGAGGAATAGGAACGTGCGTCCGATAAGTCTTCCTCTTGACTATGCTTAATTTACTAGAACAGGCTTGTGTTTTGACTCCATTGGTGGCCCTGACTTGTCGTCTATCCTCATGTCCCACGACTCGGATAGCAATGGTTTTAAGTTTGGAGCCTTTGGAGTGGGGTTAACTCCAGATCTTTTGCTACCTTTTTTCAGGCTTCTTCACAGGCCTTCAATGCTTCGTGTTCTCGTCGGATAGACGTCAAATAGATACATACTCAAGTTTTGCTCACTTTCACCTTTCATTAAGGCTCTAGTTCTTCTTCATTGTCCTCATTCAACTTTGAACTTGGGAAGGATGCTAGTTTGTCCAAGAAAACGATTGCATCTTTGCTTGAGAAGGCGTTGTGTAATGGTTCTTAAATCTGGAAATGTTGATGTGGCTTTAGAAGCCTCTAAAGTCTACTTACTAATCTTGGATCACTAGGCTTGGCCCAAACCTTCACCTCGGTTGCGTTGCCTATGACCCTTGAAATGAATCATCCCTACTTAGAAGTCCTCATCATCTATGAATCGCCTCCCCACAGACGGCGCCAACTGTTGTTGCAAGTGTTACAACAGACAATGACTTTTTATTTTTGTGGCGTATAATGGAGGCTGCCTCGCAATGCTACTTAGACCAAAGACCAGATGAGCTCCCTCCACTCCTCCGCTGACCTGCAACAAAGCGAGAATAACCTTGCCAAGTTATCTCCCCTCCGACGGCCCCAGAGTCAGTTCATTGAACAAAATGGATTAATAGTAAGCAAGTAATATAAATGAATAGGCAAAATAATAAAGAGTGATTTGTTAGCTAGGTCGCTATGTTCAAATAGTCACCCGCTAGGTTGGTCGCCCGTTTCACCTCAGGATTCGAACCAAATGCATGGAAGAGAAAAGAGAGTATATGATTGTAGCAATTAATGTGCGTGAATGTAGTGTAAGTGTGTGTCAAATCATCCCATAAGGTATTTTATAGGGACTTTTGCCCCTTAATTGACTCACTTAATGATGTCAAAAGTGGTCACTCATTGGTTGGTTCATTCTTTTATTTTCTCCCATCTTAACCTTAATGTTTCTTTCTTTTCCTTTTCCTTTATTTTTTAGGATTGTGACACGTCCCCTTTCCTTATTTTTAGATGTGACACTTGTCGTGTCCTGTTATTTGGCACCAATATAAATTGGTTGTAAAAAGAAAAATCATATTTACGTTATCAAACAAAAAATTAAAGCTATATAACTTCAATGTCAAACATTCAAATAATCAATTATATTTGAATAACAAAACATTACAATTACACAGCGATTCAATATATATTTTAAAATAATATAAGATGGAACGATCAATCCAAAAAACATGGTTAAGAAAATGATTAAAAGGTACAGTTAAGAGTAAGAAAAATGAAAGGCTTAATTAATAAAAGGTCCTTCTCAAACTTAATAAAGGATGCCGTGAAATGAAACAACAAAAAATTTCAAATTTTGTTACCACCAGATTTGATTCCCTGCATCGTGAGTACGCAATCCAAAAAAAAGGGTGCACCACCATTAGGAGCATCTCACAATAATATGTTTGAATACGGTGTATTTTTTTTTACATAATCCTATTCATATAGTGCGTCATTATTGTGGTTTATCCTAGAATTCGTTCACTGAATTAAACCATAACATGGTATCAAAATTAATAAAGAAAATTTCAAAAGTTATAGTCTAATATACTGCAGATAGTGACAAATTATACTTTAACAAGAACTATTTGAAATTTTGCTTATAATAAGTAAACATAACACGGACATTGCTCACGGTATAAGTCTAATTGAAGATATTTGGATACTACTTACTACAGTAACCTCTTTAGCTAGTGTTTTATGTTAAAACTTCTAATCATTATTGCTTTTACCTAAAGATGATTTTATTTTAATTAAAAACTATTTAAACTAAGAGGAAAAAAAATAAAGACAATTAACTTTCAAAACCATCAACACTGCAAACAAAAAAACAATGACAAATAACCTAGTTCTTCTTATAATTGAAATTTAATTTACTTAGAATATACCACTTGTATCAATTTGCACAAATCTTTCCAAAGTTAAGTTGATGTAAAAGGGCAATATTTACATTGAATACTCCTATTTTTTAATGCATCAGCGATGAAGAAAAATATTGTGGTAATTATTGTACCCAAATTGTCAAATTTCCTTTTGATTTTGTTATTGAAACATCATATAATATTAATTTGGAATTACCTTTACATGAAGAACATAATTAAGGAGTGTGTGAGAGTGGAGACCATTAACGCAAAAGTTCACGGCGTAGTTGTTACTCTTAGGGGAATTAGATATAGTTCCGATTGATAGATTAGTTCAACTGCCTTCTCTCACTATCATTTTGTTTTCACTTGATTAAGTTCGTTAATTGTACTTAATTAGCTATCCGAAGAGTCTCGCATTAGAGGGCGAACCAAATTAGGTGTTCGGGCCAAAAATATCATATACAAAGAACCTTCATCCAGATCTGCTTGTGGTCTATATATCGGCTTCTCCATGTAAACCCTAATGTTTCAAAGCTCGGTTCGGGATGCTTTGGGTTAAATCGAGTTAGCTTGTTTCGTATACGACAGAAGTGCACAAATGCAGTCACTCAATTGCGAGACATATGCGGTTTCATAGTTTCAGCTACGTCGAAGCCGCCTTTCAGCAACAGATCGAATTGAATCATGTTGTTATTGGCTCGCCTCTAGTAATGTATGACCTTGATTTTATTATTTGCTAAATTTCCAAGCCCAATACTAGAATCAGAATAGAGAACTATTCAACCAATAGGGTTACCTTAAAGATTTAAGTTTGAATTCGTACGTCTGTAATTGGAATTTTATGAAAAAAATAATGCTAATCTAATTAAGAACTTTCCTTCTCAACATTCTTATTACATAACAACTAAAATCAACGAGCAACATGGTAGCAATTATGCAACACTAAATGTCGCTTCTCAATCATGTTCATTCTCTTATCATCTTTAGTCACACGTTTGTAAAAAACTTGTAACAATTACATTTATAAAAGTTAAAATACACGGCCCGATATGATCTTCAAAGAACGGAGATAGTTACATCCATTCCACGAATTGAAATAGCCAAAAGAACTTTGGTTTGATAGTATTGTTGTTGGACAGGGACAACCGGAACCACCCAGAACATATACTTAGCTAACTGGCCATTTCTCAGTTATATCTATATCTCTCTATGAACAATACCGCGAGTACCCCAACCCGCGAGCGGAGAAAGCGTGGAAATCCCGTTTAGTTAAATGTGAAAAAAGATTGGGAAAACTATTTTTTCTTACAAATAATGAGTGGTTGACCAAATTAAATTAATTTAGAGAACGAAAAGTACATCTTAACTGCACATTATTCATGCTTTAGTTTTTCTGCTTATTTTTTTTTTCTGGAGTCTTAACAAGCATCAAACATTAAATTAAAACCAATAGATTTTTTGATCAGTCAATTGTCTTAGATCTCTGAATTCAGCATTTCCTATCAGTACGGAATTCATTTCCTTTTCTTCTTCTTAATACGAATACTATTTGAAAAAAGGCGGTTAGAGTACATGTTCGATGATAATAATAACGATTGAAAGTAACGTTTAAGTTTGACTATATTGTTAGTTGTAAGTTGTTAAACACTTAGTATTGTATACTCGTTAGTATATTTTACGAGTAGTTAAAAAAAACACCAATATAAATGGTTGTAAGAATAAGGTTGCGGAAAAGTAGGCTGTAATAAGAAAATAATATTAACCCTAATTTAAAGACAATGTCAATTATAATAACCTAAAGAGTAAGTTAGAGAATTCATCTCATCATGATCTCTAAAAAATCAGAATAAGAAGCTTTAATCAATTATTATTTTATCAACTGTCGATAATTCATTTCTGTAATGTGCATGCAGGTTACAAATCATAGAAAAGGAAGCTGCCAGCTTAGCAATTACAAACATTTTCCTGCAAAGTAACCTGATCGATCAAAATTATTGTTATAAATAATTGGGTAACGTCATTACACAGGCCAAGCGAATAGTGTGATTAAAGTACTTTTATAGCTTCTGAAAAGAGTCAACATTTAAAGAATGTGGCAAAATAGATACTTGTATACTGTACCACAATTAATTTAGTAAGCTTGTAGATCTACAGTATTAATCAGAAAAACAGTTTCAGTAATTCAGCAATAACAATATTAATTAGTTAAGTGCCTACAATAATAATAAGTAGAAAAATTAAAACAAATTAAAGTGGAGTGATCCATGATTGCTCTGTATTATGAATCACGCACTTGAATAGCACATTTGCACGAATTGCTGATGTTGTGATACATACCTAGTTATCTTAATCTTATTATCGTACCCCTTATTAATCATATGAAGAGTAGTTATGTATTGTGCAAGTATCAGTCACACTAAAAACCAACATTATTAAGGATTTTGGTAAATTGCATATGCATGAAATATTGGTTCTACTTTACATAATGGCTTAACTTCTAATATTACATAGCTCCACAAAGTGAAGCTCAAGGATAGTTAGTGTGGTAGAGCTTTCTCGTGACGGATTCTCATCCTCGCTCCATGTGGCTTTTTAAACACAAAAAAAAAAAATATACTAACTCTGTCGTAGAATTAAGTTACATTTTTTTGTTCATCTTTGATTTATACGGAGATACATATTCTTCCGCATCACGGTTTAGCTCCAACAATTGTGGTTTTTCAATGCGAAATAGAAGTTGAACTTAAGCGGTAAAAGAACTGATTATTCAAAAACCATTTTAATACAATCAAGATGAATTGAGAGTACTAATTTTAAATATTTAGTTTATTAATATGTTCGTTCCTAATACAATTTTGAATACCTCAGATCCTCGACGTGCATTACTATCACATCTGATGTGAAAAAAACTAATTGTTAGAGATAATTTGATTACCGCAGGGATTCTCCCTTGCCTTGTGCACTCATAAGCCAAATCGAGAGTAGTATATTTGATTTACATAGTTGCTCATGGGGACAACACACTTTCACTATCTCTCCTAAATATGAGCATCCTTTCTACTATATCTATATTGAAAGATTTGGTAGTTTATAATCAGTTAATTCTTGAAGAGTTTTGGACATGTGTGACTCAAAAAATGTATTAACACATTCATTTATGTCCAATATTGTCAAAGTTTTGTGAGTCAGCAGATCTCAGTTATTGAATCGTAGATTGAGTGTTTCACAATCAGAAATAATACCACTGATGTGTATTTTTATGCCTGAAAATACGTATCGATTCTTGAGAGATGTCTGAAATGAAATAGATTCAAAGTACACACGATTAAGGAGTGCCAAAGTGAAGTGCGTTAGAGGTACATTTCATTTGTCGCAGAAGACTGAGTTTCTATCTCCAAATTTCTGACAGTACACCCCCTTACATAAATAGAGATTAGCATGCTAACTTGGAGCGTTTAGCAAAAGAGAGCATTGTTATCTATAGGCTTAAGATATGCTGCTCATTTCGAGTTGTACAGTATTCTCAATATCCTGTCTGGAACGGGTCTACATTAGCACAAAAGTTACAGAGCAGTTTTCAAACAAAGGTAATCTAGAATACCGAAACAATAGAAATAAGCACCAGCTTAGAAATAGAAGATCAGCATATGTCAAGTAGAAACAGATGATGGTGTAAGGCGTGGCTAATGAGAGCATTTCTTAGATTAGTCATAAGGATTGTTCAGTTTATAAATGTATTACTTATTCACACTCATTAGAGCTTATAATTACGAGCATTCTACTGACATACGGAGTATGTTTTCGAGGAGAACGGGTTTTTGCTATATTCTAGTGCATCCATCATACATGAATGGAGATTCTATTACGGTACTGATGGTCGCAATATAACGTAGTCAATAACAAATTTGACATAAAAGCAGTAGCTGTCCCAAATTGATATATAAGTCTCTATATTATTTGCAAACCCCACCTTAATTAAACGGTGTGTTATGTGTTTTACAAAGACCAAAAGCGTGAAGGATAACTCATTAAAGTGAAATTTGGCAGCTACTTGATATACATACATTAATATGAATTTTCCCACCAATAAGGTCCCTGAAACTATTCCTGAAGGAATATGACAATGCTTACACAGATCGTCAAAGTCTAATGGTGCTAATACAATCTACATTATACATAGTTTCATAATAAAAAGAAGAGAACAGATGACTAGAGAACTTCAACAAGCAAGGTCAATCTTCAGACTTTCAAAGTTCAGTACAGCTTTCTGGTTGTGAAACTAATAATACGATCGGCTTACATCGTCTAGCGGTGTTCTCTGGTTTACATAAGAATTGAAAAATCGCGAAACGAACAGATTGAAAGCTGACAAAAGGTCTGAACTCCTAACTGTTGGAAATATATAGTAACCTAGCTAAGATGTGAGACTGAATTGAGGTCCTAGATCACGTGAGAAGCGTAAACTAGAAACAATCATGCTCAAGTACGTTTGAAGAACCATGGAGAGGGGCACCGATACATAGGCTCCCAGTAAACTTTGCTATTGTTGAATATTGCTAGACAACTTAAGAGATGATTACTGAGCATGTTTATGACCTACATCTATAACCGATTTTTAATATTGAGGAGTGACATGAAAAACATAACTAATATTCATACACTATTTATGGGTGTTTAGAGTATTTGAAAATATTGGTTAAAAAATATGCAGAAATACTTATACTCACAAGAATATAATGAAAAAATGATCAGTATAGCATGAAAAAGAAGACTCAGACTAAGAGTGTACATCACCAGCCTTTATGATATGTGCACTGGTGTAAGAATAGTCAAATAAAAAATGAGGCATTATCGGTAAAAATTTCTATACTAATCTTAGAAGTTTAATCAAATACATGTTATTTTCTCACGAGATCTTCAAGCTTGTGTGTTTATGTTTACGATACGCCATCTTAGAGAGACCTTATAAGATTTAGTAGCGTACATTCTTACAAGAGAGACGCTATAACTATCTATGAAACATCTTGGTATATTTGAATCATGCTAATATAAGAAGTCTAAGAGTAAAGCTAGAGTTCATGTTCAAATAAAAGCGAGAACTCAGAACTTCTATATAACAATTATATCAAAAGTACTTGTTGCCGTAGAATTAAGAAATTTAGGAAAAAATAATTTTGGATGAGATAGAGCTTGAAGAGGTTTATATCTAAGTAATTGTATAAGTTAACGTTTCATCTATTAGAATATGACTCATAAGACCTTTCATTAACTTGTCAGCGTAGAGTTAAATAAAGTAGACTAAAAAGTTTAAAAAAAATATATCTATTATATATACGTCTTAGTAGATACTTATGTCTATTATTATATTTGGTAAAGATGTAACTAAACCTTGTCAATATGAAGATAATTCCTAATATTTACCTCTATGACAAGTTAGGCCTCACCGAATGCATCAAGTTTTAAAGGCTATAAAAAATACAACAGTGAAATCGATAAAGTAATTTACTTGAAAAACCAACCCTGAAACTTGAAGCTATATTAGCCATATGAGAGTCAGCTATCTAACCGTCTAATTAACTACTCAGAGTAAACATGAACTAAAACACAGGTATTCACTTTGGCACATATATCTATATACGAAATATGAAGATATAACATAGATACTCAGCGAAAAATACATGAATAAGTATCATGCTATTTCAATTGCATTCAAAGATGTATACCCCCGAGTAGAGTCAGACGGAAGTTATTGCATTAGAAAAACACCCATTTCAATTTGGTATGTAGGCTTAGCTAAAAGTTATTCTCTAGTATCAACTCAGTCTTTTTTCAAGAGAGCGTAATATAAAAAATTTGACACTGGCCAGAAGATCTATGAGATGAAAGAAAACCTATGCTAAATAGCTAACGAGAACTATAATGACACAAAACCTAGATGTCAGAGGCACGTGTTTATAATACTATGTAAAAAACCGAATACTTACATCAAAATTTTCTACTGAAATTTGATCGGCATGATATCTGAGTGATTACCTGGACTTTCTACAACTTACGAAAGTTGAGAGAATGTTTTGATACATCGATCTTTTAAAGTAAAATACTAAATACATCTTATTTGCCTGTCAAATACTTAGGAAAGCATTCATCTGATATACCGAGAATCTTAAATTATTAGTCAACATCTAGAGTGGGCAACGGTAAACGGTTCCATGAATGAAATCCTAGGATTCCCTGTACAAGTAATACATCGATCCGGATCCATAAGTGCTACTTAGGGCTGTATCCGCTATGGAGCCTGGCTCGCGCGTAAGGCTGCGCGCAAATCTCGATTCCGGCCAAGTTAAGGGGCCAAATCCCCAACGAAGCTTGATTGACGCTACAAGCAATTGTCCCGCGTCACTAGCTCCTCTCGGCTTGACGTGCGCAATCAACGCTCCGAATCAATCTCTCTAAGAGCTCAACGAGTTCGACTCGAAATTATAGACACAATGCGCCTCGGGCCCACAACAAAAGCTTATGCCTTCGAGCACTACGTGGCGTTCTGAAAATAGCTCAGCGAGCGAAATGCGACAGAGCTATTCTTTATTTTATTGTTAATCGTTATAAATTACACGTATAGATCAGATTCTTGATATTATATTGTAAAATTTCTGTACATAAATAAGTGTTTAGGATAATTATTCCTGTATATATTAATAAGTTGTTCCATATTCGAAAGAATTTCTGAAACCAACTTTAAATGACGAATAAAGAGTCTTGGAGGGATATTACACGAATATACGCGATGCTCAATAGTTATTATTGCGCTACTTTACTACAGGTCATGTATATGATGGGATAACGTTAATAGAGCGAGTGTTTTGACTAACTTACTATTAGAAGAGTGATCGCGAAAAAACAATTTATTAAATCTTATAGTGTTCATGTAGTCAGTGAGAAGAGTAACGTCTATATAATGTTTTGCGACATGCTAATAGGTTAAAGCAAGCAGAATTTATATTTTTGATTAGTTCAAGAATCTTATATAGAGTTTATGAGATTAGTATCTCATTTTGATTTTGATATGATATATTGTTACACATAAGTGTAGGAATAATATGTATCATAGCATTTGAAGATCTCTTACTCCGAGACTCTTTAGAAATTTACCTAACACCGATTGAGAATAATAAACACAAAGCGTAAAGAATTTAAAGCTCATAAAAGAATGACGACACTCAAGAACACAAGTTAAAAGCCATCGAAGATCGAAGCAGAGCTTCTTTGTTTCTATCTAGAGCTTATCAATGCAGCCGCTCGATGCCTTCAGTCTTTCTCTTCGGGCTTCTTTGAAGTACTTACAACTCCTTTGTTATGGAATGATAAGGCCCGAGCCGCCTAGCCCAAGTGACGATCCTCTTACAAGTCTCGAGCCTTCTCTTTTGGAGCTGCACACTCAGTAGCCGCTCCGCTGTCAATCGTCTCTCCCGAATTTTCTCTCTCGTATCCCTTTTAGGCATCTTGAGCTTCTTCGTATTGGTCGTCTCACGTATACATCCTCTATGCGAGGACTCTCGGAGACGGAGGGAGGGCTCCGAAGCCTGGTCACCGAGAAGCCAGTGACTCGGGGGGCTTGCGTTTCTATTTACTTATATCTGATAAGCCATCGGCCATCTCTCACTCGACGGATAGCTCCTGAGAGTCCCGACCGAAGATACCATAGAAGAGTCATCTGTGTATCGGTGTTGTTGAGACTCGAGCATAGGTCTCGAGCAAAGCCTCTCGGCTCGGCAGATACCCCGTTAACAGCCCTAATGCTACCTATAAATTGTAGACACTGCCACCTAGAATAGTGTTTGCAATATGTGATTTCAAATTATACCATCCCAAAAATCTAAGATCACGTGGAAGCTCACGAAAACTCATCTTGCAGCAATTTAATCCATACAAAATAATCATCCACATACGACACCTATCTATGCTTCCGGGATCTGGAAAGAACTCCTATGCATATAGTCCTATCTTCTCGTCGTTACATCTAGAAATGAACAACTTAATGATTCTTTATCTTTCTGTATCTCATACAAAGAATTCTAAAACTTGTCTATTCGGTCTTACATTTAATCTACTAGCTATCCGAATCGACGACCCAAGCATTTCTCTCGTGTGACAGTGCGTTCTCATAAGGCATCATATGTATATTCGATATCCTTTAATTATGATGATTATTTTCATCATTGTTAAATCTTACAACCGCCTACCACAGGATCAATTTGACCCGGGCCTGATTTATAGCAGATCACATAATTGATCCAATAGGTAGATGATCTCTGATCCGTGAACTAATCTCTAGCATTAAAATAGTCTCTAATAGAAGATATAAATTACAACCCTATCCAAAAAATAATCCGTATTTCATATGAGACCTTTATTCATAAATTAACAACATACAAATTTAAACTTGGCCGTTTTCGTACAAAATAGGAGAAGCCATAACTCCACACGGCATATGTTAATAGTTGAATTCAGAAGACACGACAAATTTGCCTATTTTTGAAGCCTCGATATTGTATCATGTTGCACCACTTCTATCTGGATCGGACAGGGACGGCAAAATCATATTATATAAGTGCACAATAAGTAAGACAGACTCTAATTTAGTTTTTATAAGAAGACATATCTTCATTCTATCAGCTTCGGTGAGTCGCTTTCAATCCATCCCACCCCTCACCAGCCTGAAAGTCAATGGAAATAATTACTCAGTTTTAGTGAAAGAGAAAAAATCAAAGACAAAGTCTAGATACGAGAGTTTTATGAATAAATCATTAAGTAGTTGAACTACTACTAATCTTAGGCTCACAGATCGTCTACCTCACACGAAATTTATCGCATGTATATCTCACGTTGGTGATGAGAACCGAAACCACGTAACTCTTTTACACGACTCTTCTTACCGGAGCCTCATTGTTTTTGGCATCTCCTAGTGAGTAGCTTAAGAGTGAATAAAGAAGATGACTCCTCGATGACTTCAGGACAAAATGTTCGGCAAGAAAGATGTCAGATGTCGATGTTTCTATACTTCGGGAACAGCGATATGTATACGCCAAAAGAATAATCCAAATAGAGCTAAAGGGTCAATGGATCCGGTGAATAAGAAAATACTTGGATCTCTCTTTCATCTTTTATATGAAATTATGAAATCATGTTTATCGTCCATTTGTAGGATCAATCCTTTTCTGTAAAACACCACATTTAGGAATCCTGTGTGTATTCCCCAAATTTTATATTAAATACAAATATATTTTATCATTAATAGCGTGGAATATATTTCATTCACTTAAATACTACTGTTTCTAGAAAGTGTACAATTCATTATTTTGATAGTTTGACTCCAAAAACTCACATAGTATATTTAGTATACTTCTAAATCAAAAGTTTATTTATCTTGTCATTTGAATACTTTTGTCTTACATCTCTTTTCTATCTGATAAATACTTTTAAATGTTACATTTTTCTATTATTACTGCAAAGTAAGTATAGAATTACGAGATAAACATCACACCAAAACGAGAAATAAATTGTGAGCGACCATCAGGGCCAGAGGAAAATACTATATGTGTAGACTTCTTATAAGCGACTCTTAGATATTCATATCTCATAGCTATTAGTTTGAGTTCAATAATCTCGTAATGTTATTTACTATTCTGTAAGTGAGCTAAAAAATTAAGACGAATGATCGCCATTAACTAAAGGGAGCCCCAAGTACTCCGCGTAGATCCATACGGATCTATTATAAGCGGGGACACACTAAAAAGAAAATTAAGCCGGCTTGTGAATCGCGAGAGATCTTGCAAAAAGATACTCCTAGAGACCGCATGGCCCAGGGTATCACACGGACCAGACCTGTCCCAGTTTGCCAATTCTACGCTCAGGCATCGTTCTTCCTTGCTACACTTACATGAGCGCGTCATTCAACCCTGACTCCCATGGGCGGGAAACAAATCTTCTATCCCCTCAAAATGTTTTCCATTTGTGTTATAAATATACGCGTGCACCCTCGACTCATCTAACTAGAATATATGATGACTACGATATAAATTTTTCCAACTGATACTACTGTAAATCTTTTTCTTTAATATCAAATTCAGACGGATCTAAAGATTTAGTTAATTCTATTCCGTAATTATTATACCGATCACCCATATAACAATATGCAATATAATTCCAAATTTCCATCGCAAATCGCGAGCGCCACTTAATACATCTATTTGTAGACACATACGTTTCGATTCAGAAGAGTAGTATTTCAACTCACTTAGCATCGATCTGTTGATTTCAAAGATGCGAAATCAAGGTATAAACTCTGAGATACTCACCTAAAACATCTTTTTTGACTACTCTTATAATATCGCTATCCTTTTCGAAACTCTGTGTCATCTGACAATTATATTGCGAGTTTCAATTCAAATAACACAATGTAGAAACCAACTCTTGAATCTATACTTCTAATGTAAAACTAATCCCAAATGTGAATCTCTACATTTAAACCGTATTCCAAATATGCGATGTAATATGTCCAATTTCTATCATACCATTGTTCTACTTAGAGTTTCATTATATATGCATAATTTATGTCATGAATACTAACGTGTTTATTGTCTTGATTGATCAATCAAAGCAAATACCTTTTAGTTTTACTTAACAATTTGCTTTATTCGCAGAGACAAGGTTTGAGAAGTGAGTAGAAGAAATACAAGGCTTATGTACAAGTGCTAGTTATGTTATTGGCGTACTTATACCTGTTTGCTTGCATGTCTCATGCTTGTTTTTTCCTCGTTTGGGGCTTGTCTGTAAAATAGTATTATTTGTTTTTGTCCACACGGTGAGTATACTTATTAATATAGAACTAAACTTATCTTATCAAACAAAAAAAAAAAGAAACAACACGAGATAGATACATATTCATATTTTAGGTCTATCTGGTGTTCAATGAGAGGTATTTATGTGTTGCAGAGAGACTATATTTATCGTCTGTAGAAATCTATTAACATTTCGGTGGCAATAAGTTTGTACGAGAAACCGACATTTTCATTCTATGAGCAAACTGTTAAACTATAATTAACATAAGAATGATGCAAAACAATGAAAAGCGAATCAAAATTGCTAATGTTAGATAGTGAGTCGAGCGTTTCATATGCAAACACATGTATGAGAAAGTCTGCAGAGTGTAGAAGTCGTTGCTACATTAATAAGTACAAAGCGTAGTTACTCTCAATAGCGCCGTAGCTCATAATATTAGCTGCGCTATAATCCTCTGTAATTGAATAGCCAAACCCTGATATTTAGCTGCTTGATGATAATTCTCAATATTGTTAGTATACTTTAATGAGAATTTCATGTTAACTTACCATTATTTACTTACAGCTTAAGTAAGATCTCTCGAGGCCCGGCTACATATGGACGGTACGGATTGGGTTACCATTGATTTATAATCGTGTCTTTATTCTTCTATGTGTCCCCCGTATGAGCCACCACTTTTGTAAACGAATTTTTGTACCGCTATATTTGTAGTGGCGGTTTGGCTTACGATATATGAAATCCCCTTTCATTTGTGCTTACTATAATAGATAATGAAGCTAACACCTATCATTATTCTGTGGCCCTTCTTGATTACTAAAATGAACCTTTGGCTAACTAATATTATTCAAACTTTCAAAAACAACAAAAAAAAAACGCGCCCCAGCGCTTACCGCCCAGGACTAAAACACTTACACTATGCCCAACCCACCATCCCCATAAAGCGAACTAACCACCCACCAGCCTCAAGCCACCAAAGCACGATCGCACCACTAAACACGTGCGATCACGCGCGACCCTTCAAATACCTCGACACAACATGCAATTACACCACCCATCACCATTACCAATCCAGCGACACCACTACTACCCTAAAGAAACAATAAACGTACGAGCCACCACCAAATCCTTACCAATGTGGCTCGTCAATTCCATGCACACTACTAAAAGCTGCACAAACGGTCTCACACACCCCCACCAAAACCAATCGCGTGACGACCCGATGCACAAAAACAGCCCCACCCTACCTAAATAAAAAGTCGTACACATATAAAGACCAAACCGATATCCTTACATCACTTGTATAAAGCTCTCAGCTTAAGAGTCCTCGTCAGAAACACTAACCGAACCAGCCTCTCAGGGTTTTGCTCTACGATCCTCTCGAATGCTACAGGAATTATTGTGGGAGGTTCAAACGCGAAAACAACAATTAAAAGTGGTATTAAGAATGTATGGCAAACTCTTCACGGACAATCAAAACAAGAAGCACCTCTCTAAGACCACATATTTTAGGTAATACTATATTCATTGATACTGGCACAAAACCACCATGAGGAGGAGGATTACTAAGCATAGAGTTATGAGTGCTGTCGGAGACTTCTCGAGAAGGTTGAGAAGTGAGAGGCATGTAGGTGCAGTTTGCTACCATGTAAGTGTCCGTTACTGTAAAGAGAAAGCATAATTCAGTGCGATGAGGAGTTTCGATTTCCTCACTAAAGGAATAACAGGGGAAATGGTGCACGATTCACTGCATATCAGGGGTGAGAGGGTAGTAGTCGCATGAGGACCTTAGAGTTGTTCTGCGTTTTGCTGGTAGAATGAGAGAGTGGAGGATTGCTGGATTCATTTTTTCTGAGTATACATAATAATAGTTAATACTTACATTACTGTGGTTACTCATTTATTTAATTGATATGACACTAGAGCACAAACCTTTATAAAACTAAAGACAAAATTAATTAATACACCTAAGGAATACCCAAAAACATGAGGCCACTAACATATTAACGTAATTATGCACACCCATTTGAGTATATACAAATAGATGCACAGCTCTCGTAACTCTCCATTCTCTGCATTCTAAGTACACTTACTATCCATCAGATGCTAATGTGTCCATGTATGGAATTGTTCCTATCTGTAAGAAAACAACTACTGTATCCTAGAGCTGATTTAAGGTACATATATTTAGTTATGGAAGTCTAAAGCTATATTCTGAGTAAATACTCTTATGTACCGGTTGGCAAGTTCTCAAGCCGAAGGTAGCTAGGTTTAAGAGTATTAACTCTCCTCATGAACAATTTGTCAATAGAAACCTGAATAGAGCATAATAATAGAGTTGCAAGGATCAGGTGTCTTGTGTCTCATGAACAAGGATCAAACATATACAGTGTTGTTATAATAAGTGTGAGACCAAGAGAGCTCGACTACTTATTTATTTTTGAATCTACACTTTTGATTGTCCATATCACAATCCGTCACAGAAAGTCCATGGAGCTGATAAAACAATCTTATTAAGTCATTTAATTTGCTAAAGACACGTTACTATAAAGCAAAAGCTATGATTTCTGTACTACAACCACAGTATCATTTTAGAGTCGCATCCATTATTAAGAGAAAAGAAGTGATCCCCCATGATATATCTGTAGACTATTAACAATAATGAATTTTTAGGATTTCCTCTGATCTCTCTTTCTAAGCATAAATACATTTAGTAAGGATAATGTGGCTTTACCGGCGAACACAATCCCGGGCTTGAAATGACTGCATTCGCAATTCCTGGCAGAAGTGTCTTTAAGTGCGCAATCATAATACCCTACATCTTAAAGAATTCTCGCCTGATTCATCATTAATTATGTAAGGATTTAATTAGCGTGAGCATCTATAACTCACTATGAAAGTCCTCTACTAGACTCTGCGTACTATAGGAAATATTGCTAACTTAATTTCTGTCATAACAAGAAAAGCATTATAATTCCTTTATACTATCATTTTTACTGTTTGGTGTGCTCTTTCAAGAAATAAAAAAGTAAAAAGATATAAACAGAAAATAAACGAAATATAAACAAATAATTACTATAAACGTCCTCAAATTCCCACTTTTGCTTACGCAAAACAAATATTTCTGTGTTTAAATAGTAAATTCTAAAAACCACCCAATTCTCAAAGTTCCAAAATCTAACAAAGGTATAAAAATTTTT
>SNQN01008925.1:0-27242 GCA_008642245.1 Bassia scoparia | reverse complement strand
TAAACTTCATATTTAACAGAGTCTTATTCCGTTATATAGTGGGCTACCTACGTCAAATATGAGTTTAGCATATGGTCCCATCCACCACCGCACTCCACTCAAGCATATGTAAAGTTACGGAATGGATCTGCATTCTGATATGACTACATATGATCCGCAAATATCCGCCCTTTGTTTCAAGATCTTTCAATTTTGAATTTCTTTGCTTAGAGAAATGGTCCATTTGCTTCACATTGACTGTATTTCAATAAACTCATTAATTTAAAGTATATCCCTAGAACAATTACCTGTACTATTTACCATGCATCTTCCTAAAAGGGATTAACCTAGCTATTCAAGGTTTTATATAATAGATGAATTCCCACTGAAAATACTGCGCTAAGTCAATTTATCTCATCAACACCTGACTTGAGTTTAAGAAACATCTTTTGACAAGAAGTGTTGATCACAATCTGCATCTCGCATATAGACAAACGACACGCTGCACAGTAATCACCAACGTATATATTCGAAGAACTAAATTCTGATGATTCAATCAATCCTAACAATTAACAATCGCAAAACTGGAAGCAATTCCAATTAATTAAAAACTGCACCAATATGGAATAAGAAAAGCGGGAAGTGCCAGTCATTGAATTACCCGATGAGCTAACAGTAACCACGGAAACGCTCCATATCTACCCGTTGCAACGCATAACTTAATCCAGCAGACCGAAATCCTCCGAAGCACCCGACAATCAAGCACAACGCAGAATCAGCGCTAATCAAGAGGAGGAACGACTGTCGGAAGGTCGCGTCAATTAGCGACGGTGATATTACGGCGGTGCATCTCGCTCCGGCGGTCGATGTTAAGTCATGAATTCCGATGGAAGGAATGGTAAACAATCAACGCGAGGGAGGGGACAGTGGTCCAAGGCGAACGGAGGTGGTATCGGAGAGCGCGTTGGTTGCAGACAAGGCGGAGACATCGACGGCGTGCAGGCGGCGAGGAAGGTTAGGGAAGGAGAGAGTGGAGATCGTAGGATTTGACGGAAGTTAAAGTGTTGAGAGAATTGGTTTGTTTACGCTGTCTCCTTAAGAAAAAACCTTACTTGTCTCAGAATGTATTTAATTTCTCTCCTACTGCCGCTCAACAATGCGACTTTACCCATTTCCAGGCCATAGAGATTCTATGAAGGAGGCAAGGATTATGTACGTTTGATTCCGAGTGCAAAACGTGATTCGACGCCTAAAGGGATGATGCCGGGCTTTCGTGACATGACTCTTATAGCCGGTTTCACTGGAATTCAATTTCAAAAATGATGGAACTAAAATGATGTGAATGAATTCAATACTCAATGGCAGAAACCCGAAAATTCCAGAGTCCATCCTCCAAATAGATTTACTAAAGTCTATCTCTAGGAGTAAGGGCATTTTTTGTAAATTCACCTGAAACATTGTTATAAACCTTCCGTTTGCACTTCCTCCGATTTGCTTCTTACACATCTTACGTTTGGTTAACTAACCAAGCTCCCTTCTTCAATCTGCCAATCTGCCAAATCTTCACAATGTCATTCATCATCTTGCAATCGTCTCCTCCAATCATTTTGCGAAGCTTGTTCTCCGTTCTGTTCTACATTCCAAACTCATCTGTGCCGGCACTGCGAAGCTACTGTTCTTCTATCCATCGGTTCAAATTCCTCAGGTACGCTCTTAGTCCCTTCTAATTGTTGAGTTTATTAGCAATTAGCCGAATCCTTGTACTATTGTCGTGGCTGTCGCCAATTTAGGAACTGTGGTCCTCGTTGGCGATGTAGAATATCTGATGTCACGTCCCATTGGAGATGGTGGTGATGTAATTGATTCGTAACTCATTTGTACAATTAGTTTAAAATTATTCACGGAATTTAAACCGTAGTTGGTGCTACGAATGTCCCTGTTGCTGGAATTTATTTAAACGATAATTAATGAAAAACCCCTCCCCCCCCCCCCCACCCCCCCCCCCCCATAGTTACATTGCTTTATTATCCTTGATTCTTGAATGGGATTTTTAAAATTGATGGCGATTCCTCAATTATCAGCTGAAAATTCATTTTATTCGTACAGACGAACTAACTTGACATAGTTCTGATGAAGTTATCTTAACATACTTAAATTGAAAATATAGTGCGTTTTGTTATTAGGTTGTTGAACACAGCTTAATACGGGTCAACTCTCGACTCTTGGGATTGCATCTTTGATTTTCCCAGGATTAATTTCATGCAAATTCACCAGCACCACATTAGTTCCTATAGAAATTCATTGCACTTTGCATATTTATATTTCTTAGCTTATAGTCGTTATTTTCGTCGTTGTTGTTAGGTAATGGCCTAATCATCTAGGAAAGATTCTTGAATTGAACTAAGTTCCTATGAAGTGTGATTGATAGCCATGAAAATAAGGGGGACCTTACTTTGTTTGTCAGTTCTTGGATATCAGATTATGATACACGAAAGGTAACTATTAATACACTTTTGCCATTTCCCTTAGTCCATGTAGTTTGTGGATGCTTGATCAATTTGATCTGTTATTTTTGTCAATGGGCTAGACGGAAGCGCTGGGGTGGAGGCGCATGGATGCTGACGGAATTTACAGGTATCACTATTGTTCAGCAATGCAGAGATATTATTTAGAGTTATAAAAGGTTTCAACTATTAGGTAGAGATTTAACCTCGTACTCCTAGCATCCTAGCTAGGATTCCATTACTTCTCAAAGGCGAGGACCCATGACGACCTCGCGCGCGAGGCTCAACCGCCTAGACCCAACGTACCGACCACCCACTGCATAGTTGTACAAACACTGCGCGAGCAGTAGGTTCAGAAGATCTCCGTAAAGAAGTCCGAGACCAGCACGTAAGTTTAGAATACTCCATTTCACGTGGTAATGGACCATGTTTGTTCTGCTCATTCGAAGTTACTGCCCGTGCCGTGTGTCACTGATTTTCTCATCAACGCATGCACATTATTACAACCCTGGTTTGACTCTTGATATCCTCCCAGCTACCATGTCACTCGTTTTTACTCTGGAACCATGAGCCAATAAATACCTATCTATGGCGCAGGATCCTAATAGTAGCTACCATTCTGGAACGATTCGCTGGATACTACGATGACCTCACAAGTGCCTCAGGGGATTATGGGTTTAGGTGACAATGGCGGTTTATGCTTCAGCCCATATCTAATCTACTTGGCTTCACCCTTAATCTGCTCCATCACCCCCGCTCGCTTTGTACGTATGGTCTGTCGATGACAAGATATTTTGACTCCCTTAACACGAGCGACCTTATAATGATAGGTGGCGAGTGAGTTATAGGCTTACGTCAATAATATGTTAGTGTGGTGATCTGGGGTCCTAGAGTGAATAGGCTTCGGCCATACATCGAACTATGTTCTTGATTGTTCTCCTTGAAAAGGTTAGGAGTTGAGTCTGCTAATACTTACGAAAGTTCGTGGTCTTGTTGTAAGACGGGGCTAGAGTCATGAGGCACGGTAGAGTCTGTAAGCGCACGTGGGTTTGCGGTATACCCCCAGGATCAGTTGTCGACAAATTGTGATGTCCAAGTTTGAGGATACATCGAGCTGAAAGAGTTCAAGATTGTTATTTTTATGGCGCTCATTAACAACTCGGTATTTGGCCCCAACGACATGTTCGTCCTCGTATTCCACCGAAGGAAATGGTTTTCCAGCGTTTGGGTGTGTGCTGCCCTGCTGCGCATGCAGTATCAATTTGATGTGCTCCTAGTTTATGGATAAGTTAATATAGGTGCCATGCGTTAAAGTGATTCAGAGTGATCTTAGGTTTGTAACTGCTGGTTTTGCTGAGTGCGATGTGAGGCTTTACACTTTTTTTGCTGTTGTGTATGGTTGTTTTCTTGTACTGTGTTCTTCCCTTTAGTTGTATTCTTGATCTTAAGAGTAATTTGACCTCATGTAGTGAGAGGGACAAATTGTGTAGATCTTCTACTTTGTACTGTCGTTGTAATCGTATCCTGAGTACAGTGGTAGCACGAGGCGCCACGTTATTTAAACATTGGAGAACAAGGTCTGACAATGGAAATCAGGGCATGTAGATGATGGACAGGGTTCATGATAGTACTGGGACCTTCCCGAAGAGATTACTGGCGGTATAGTTTTACCTATGTGTTGCTTTTTCCAATCATTATTTAGGTAATATGTATTTATCTGTATAAAGATTTCAAATAGTCTCATTAGGATTACTCGAATTTTGGCCTACGTGCAGAGAAGCAAAGATCAGCACTCTACCGATGCGAGGGATAGATCAGTATCCGTCTACCGTGTACGATAAGTCAATGGACAGTAATCAACTTAGCATATTCAAGAAGATCATTTAAATCATTTGATAATTTGCAACTCCTTGATGATTCTCTCTTATTGAGTTTTGTTCAGTAAAAATAATTTTAAAACCATTATGACCTGAATAAGGTGATTGTATCTTATGTTTTAATTTTTTTTTCTACGTAAATGCATATACTATGGTCGTTCTACAAGGCAGGCTCTCGCACTCAATAATGTAGTGTGTTCTGGCCAACGCCCTGGCCCAATTGAGAGCGCATAAAGTATTATAGCATCTGCAATGAGCCCATCTGTCCGAGCCTAGCACATTATTGGTATTTAAGTATCAAACTCAGTGAATGCAATAATTTGCCCAAATTTATTTCAGTCGTATCTGACTCTGTTGATTACAGAACATAAGGTTTAACTTCACTTACAAAGGTTCAAAGAATATTCCATTAGCATTGTGAGTGGATGGTGTAGACGCTCGGATAATTTTGCTAGATTGCAGTTAATACACAAATAGAAGTCTATTATTTTTTCTCTTAATACCTCTACAATCTAATCCAACAAATTTTATGCTCAAGTTATAAAATAAGGAGTACCAAGTTTTGCCATGTTCGTACCGACGTGGAAGTTTGTGCATAATGAGATTTATTTATGTGTAGATGCTATTAACTATGATGTTTACTTAGAATGGCTTTCCGAGAGCAAAAAATGCGTAGTTAAAATGTTGGCTGAAGTATTGGCTTCTTCTGATCTATTCTGGTCTTTATTATCGTCATGCAGTAGTCAGTAGGAAGTGGGATCACTCTCAGCGTTTTTAGGGTAGAATGCAAAGTATAAGCAGACGATTACTGCCTACTATGTTAGGGACATCCATTAACGGTACAGTACCACTGCATTCTAGTACCTGATTACAATATAGTAAGCATAACTTTCCTTTCTTTCATAAACATCGACTTCTGAGCGATAATGAATTCTTCCTTAAGTCTCAAACGTAACGTCCTGCTTCTAAGCAAGCTTATCAACACTCCCAACAATCTTCAATCAACCAAAATCCATTACAACGTATCATTCATACTGGAGTACCTAATCTTAATCGACAACAGGATGTTGGCATGCCATTCTTTCTCTTTGAATTCCTTGGCATTTACTTATCAGGGTGAAGTCTATCTTACCAACTTATTGTAGTTAGGGTTTGGTTGTATCTTATAGGCCATTTTTCTTACGTTCATGGATATTGGCTAATGACGTTTATTCGTCCTTAATAGAAGTAACAGCACTTCTGCAGGCCTTGTAGGATGCACCTCAAGTAATTAAATTTGGTTTACTACAATTAAAGAAATGTGTCCCTACAACTGTCCTATTCCTCCATAACGTAATGAATGGTAGTGTTTGAAGATTGTGTTAGAATATTATCATTGTCAAACTAATTTATCCTAGTAGACATGTAATGTATTAAAACAATTGTATACAATGTCTATGTTTTTTGCCACATTTCATTGAATACTGACCTATATTTCCAGCAAGGATCACTATCAAAATCACACAGAGCTGAAGACTTTCCAGATTGCATAATCGATAAGCCAACAAATGCCATGTCACCAAAACAGATCAGGAGTTAATTCTTGCTATAAATTCATTTATTTTATTTCACAAATTTCTTAATGTCTAACTCGATATCAATCATAAGTTCATGGTTCTAATCTCTATACCACATCTGAATTCAAAATCATGCTTCATAATTCCGTATGGAGGTATTCAAACACAAATGCGTAGCAAAATTCATATCAACATTAATGCGTGAATATTAGCGATCCATATCAGTACCGGATCTGTGGATGGGGCCCTAAATTAATTCACACAAAATCTGTATCGATTTGTCATTAAGTAACCTATAATCTGGAATACATAATTTCTAAAGTATGTCATGAAACCGACATCTTTCGACACGATGCCCTTTACCACAACGCCCACTTCAACGTTGATCCACCGACTCATCAGTATCTAACTCCCCCGGCAACTTGCCTTAACGTGTTGAACATTTTATTACAACATGCATTGATATATTATTGAGACATTTAGTGAATCCTGAAACAGGGTGGACAACAATAATTGAGCAACTAATCAATAAACTTGGAATGTTCTCATTAATCCAATTACACACTTATTGTCCGCTTTAATTCTCAAATCCGGATTCATATATACACCCAATCTATCCCTGACCTTTTGATACCTCAAGCATTGATTTGTTCCACAGCCAGCAGACTAATCACCTCCGTATTGAGGAGATATGTGTTATGGTTGTTACATGATCCGCACCCAAACCTAACGGAATGTCTTCGTAATATATCCTAAATTCGTTGCAGAGATTCTAGTTCTGTTAAGTGACTAGCAGCATGGAAGAGTATGTATTGAAAAACACGAAACAGGTTGTTCCCCAAAGGAAGGGAAGCAGTGACAAACACCCTAGCATTCCAATATCAGGAATTCTTATTGGGGTTAATAGAGAGACCGGCCGATGTTTGCGGTGATTGCAGGGTTGTCATGGTTATACATTAAGTTTATACATAGACAGAATGGTTTGTTCAGCATTGAGTGGTCTGGTTGGTTATGACTAGATCCACATATGATCGTCACTTGATTTTCCACTGAGAAGACCTGAAAACCAAATCTGTGAATTGCTTCACCACTTATACCCACACACATTCCCGTCTTCCCAATAAGATGTAGACAGGTGGAACTAAAGATCCTGGCCCGAGATTGGTGTGAGGTATCTGGTCATGTCAAAGAAATCGAATCTATCTAATTTCAGCGACGACTGCTCTCAGCATTTTTCCTCGGCTCCTGTATACGCGTCAATTTGCTCACATATACAGGAATTCTTCCAGATCATGCTATGGTTCCATACATATCGTTGATCGTATGGATAAAATACGGCAATGGCGCAATCACCATTGTTATTAACTACCATCAAGCGACATTTTCAGTATTTGGTTGGAAGCAAATCTATTCCGACTCTGATTTGGTTGTATAAACCAATTCGTTTACTCTTCTCGCAGTTAGGAACGGCTTTGAGGATCCCACCCTAAATGGAATTAGTACATTCCCAATTTTTGAAAGAGTTTTCCTTCGCAGTAGTAACCCCTGTTAGAGTTAAGCGAAAGATAATCGGAATGATCATGGGGGACCTTCTGAGCTTTTCGACAGTAGTTGGTTCAGCATGCTGTATTCTCGGAAACCACTAGCAAACGCACAAAGATGGTAGTTGAGTATTAGGATATGCAACAGTTAGTGTTGTTAGTGGTGATGAAAGGTAGATGGCGTTCGAAACAATAAGCATTAAAATGTAGGTTTTCCTCCGGTGTAGTTAAATGAATAAAGTAACGTTAAAGTGAAGTTGATAATAAGCATTAACTTCAATATTGTGGTCAATTGTAATGAATTTCACCGCTCAAACTAGATCGGTGGATTTTTCGTTCTTTCTTCGTCTGCAGTCTCAAATATGTGGGGACAATGCGAACTTTCGTATTGGAATGGTTAGAATAGTTCCAAAACCTATCGATCTTGACGTGGTGATGTAGTGTATGATACGTTTCCCTTCATGTTACGATGATTGCTCAGCGTGGCAGCCTGGGGGAGAGGGTAAGCTTTAGGGAATAGGGGATTGTATGATTTGGTGGGTGAGTTTGCATCAGTGGTTTGTCAAAAGAGTTATATCAAGGTTTTAACCCGGTTTTGATCCACAAGCAGCATTAAGCGGTTTGGCCATGAATCTATGGGACTTATTTTATTTACTACGATTCGCCCATTATGCGCATCATTACACATAATAATATTGTTCTTTAAATAATGAAAAAAAAACGATTAATGTCCGTCATAATATGGTCTAAAATGTAAATAGGAATTATTATTGCACAGCGTTATAATTCACCGATCAAATGTGAATTTCAAATAACCATAGAGCCACATAAATTTTAAAGTTCAAATTTATGGTCAAATCAATTGGCGCGAGTAATGGATCAGTACTCGGAGCACATATTAAGGTTTTGTGCGATCCTTGAATTAGTCAACTCTCTACAACCTGATTTGATTAGCATGATATGAATGGACAATCAATGAATCTATGGCTGTACAGCTCGAGTCGACAAAGTCGAATTGATTCAATACAGGTTCACCTTTAGTGAAAGCAATATGGAGTTATCGTCGATCTGGTTTTAGGTGCGGTAATTGTACTTTTGTTCTTTGTCCACTTACCACCAATATCATTCCCTTTGGCTTAAGATTGCTCTTTGATGAATCTGAATCCGAGTTCGCCGTTACGTTTTCCAGGAATCCATAGAAGGGTCGATATTTCATTGATAAAGGTTCAAATCTATGGTCAAAATCAATTGAAGTAATGGTCAACTCGGAGACCATAAAATGTTCTTGTGTACCGATCGCTTTGAACTATAGCAAAACTCTTATAACCATGTATTCGGAATATTTACACAAAGACTAAATTGAATCTTAGTTCAAGCGCAGAGTCAACCTGATTGTCAATTAGCTTCCTGGAGTTTCATAATCTGGTATATGGCTTTAGTTCCAGATAATGTACTATACATCGTATCGAGTCTTTAGTGCGGTTTGCACTTCTAGTTTTCTTTTCAATTACCATCCATATTCATTTCCCTTTAGCTCACGATTGCATTTGGAGGAATTCTCGAATGAGTCTCGCCGCACGTGCAACCTAGAAGGCCGCGATTCAATTAAAAAGGTGATCAAATTTGGTCAAAATCTTTATCTGGCACCATAGTACTATGTATACATCTCGTTGACGCATAAATTAGTTTCTAACTCCTAAATCCTTATTGAAATTGAGGGGCAACAACTCTATATACCCATTTTGATTCGGTACAATGATTTGACAAATAGACTCAATTGGAACTTCAGTTCTGAGCGCAGTCAAGAGTTCGAATTGGATTCAATTAGACATGTCCCTTTAGTTCATACATGCAATTAGAGATTTATCGTCCGTGTGTGTTGTAGTGCTGGTTGTACTTGTTCTAGTTCTTTCAATTACCACCAAATTCCATTCCACTTTGCTAAGATTTGCTTTTGGAATGAATACGAGTTCGCGCGACCGCTTCAATCACATAGATTAGGCGTCATAGATTTAACTTGAAATAGCGGTCAATATTGGTCAACAATCAATTTGGAAGTAAAGGTTCCAAACTTGGAGACATAAAGTAAGTTTTGTTCCGCATCCTTTGATTTGATTAGCAATTCAACTCTTAAAACATTTAGAATCTCGGAACCTGATTTGACACAAAAGAGTCGGAATGAATAATGTAAGTCGGTCATTGGAAATAGCGAAAAGATCAAATTGATTTCTAAATAACAGGTATCACCTGGTTAGTCAAATGTAATATGTATATGTATCGGCGGTGTTATGTTTGTGTTTAGTGCGATTTGTACTCTAGTTCTTTATCATCATTTACCACCAATATTCAATTCCCGTTTGGTCGGAGCTTGCTTTGAAGAATCATACTTGAGTTCGCCAGATAGGACCGTCTCCAATTCCTAAGGAAGGGATTCATGATATTCCAGTTGAAACAGGGTCAAAATGATTGTCATAAATCAATTGGCAGTAAATGTCAAAACAATTAATAAATGTTTCTATTGAAAGAAACATGTCTCCTCCCACTCTGTTTCTTTTTAACCACAATACAAGTTATTCCAGTTATCGTATATTATTATGAGATCTCATTAACAAGAATGATTAGCACAATGTGATCACCCATAATTTACTTCTAAGTTTAGGATAAATACATTAAAGAAAAAACACTAAATAAGGTCGTTAAAAAACGCATTGGGCCAATATGGCCCAATTTTCTTTAATGGGGCCAGACAATACGTAGGCACTGTGCTATATAGCAGTCTACAGAGAAGCTAATGGCAGGGCAGAACATCAGGATGTCATAGTAGGTATATAGGCGACATTCAACAGATTGCCCTTGCATGCAGAAAATTGTTTATAATAACTAAGTACTGTTCCATCAAAACTCAGATGTGGGACTGGAGAATGTGAATCAATGCCTTCTTTTTTTGATGAACGAGCTTACTCAGGCCAAACCGCGAATGATTTCGGAACACCTACAATGTTCTAGGTTTCATATTTGTTATGTATATACTCATGGTTCAAGATTGGAATATTAGTTATAAATATATGCAGAAATGACACAATTTAAACTTTTTTTAATGTTGAACAAATAATCTAACGCTTAAATGCACTGTTTATTTGTTTTCAGTTTAATAAGAGGCTGAGCATATTGAATCAGCATGGCATCTCAACTGCCTTTGGAAAATAAAGTTGATTTCAATTTGATCGAATTCAGTTGGAATCAACAGAGCCAACATCTTGGCTTCAAATTGTGACTTGAACCCAACTGAACTAATGTTCGATTTAGTATGGGATATGTATGTGCATGATCCTGCTTTATTATGGTTTTGGTGAATGATTGAGATGCTTTTCATTTGGATTCACTCACTGTTGATAGCAATTCTTGTCCCTGGTAATCTGATATGTTCAACTATTGCATTGTGAYAGTTGATGAATTTAATTTTGAAGAAAAAGTAATTATAAATTGTATCATAGAAGAGAAAGTTCTTTGTTGCCTTAAGCCAACTTTGCATTTCCTRCTATCATCATCTTTTATGTAAATAAACTAAGATAAGCTCGAATTTTGTTGGTGACCAATATCTTAATGCTAATCTGGTCAGTAGTTAACTGGTTATTATATAATTTTCTTATCTTACCCTCATCAAAGAAGGAAAACCATAAGATTGAATCACTCATCTATATGACGCAATGTACATACAAGTTTATGCCTGCATTTCTATTCAGCATAACTTGTATCCCCTTCTCTGTTCTTGATGTCAATGCCTTTTATATCTAAGGTTTTCAGTTGGGACACAAAAAGGCAAGAATTGTTGGTTTGGAAAGCATTGATGACGAAGGGGGTCCAGAAACTTGTAAAGAATTACTCACAATTTATTTAGTTTCCTATATACAAATGGGAGAAGGGATTTACAAAGAAGTATGAATAACTTGTCCTATATTTAGACTGTTATTTGGCTGCTGTATTCTTTGCACCGTATTGCAATCTTTAATTAATTAATTAATAATTCATTTATTTATAGTTGCTATTTTGTAGGTTGAAGTTGATGAAGATCCTGAGGATGTTAATGAGGATGGTCCAGAAGATCAAACTGTGATAAGTATGTTAGAGTTCAAACTACTTCAATTTAGTTACATATCTCTTTATTCTACCCTATTAGTTACATATTCTTTTTATTTATATGTTCTTTAARGTATGTTAGAGTTCTAACTATACTTGGMAAATGAGGATTAATCTCGAACTACCTAAATTATTTTTTAGCTAGTTCTATGATTCATYTAGAGAGATGCAGGAAATATTACGGAGTACTTTGAAAGCCAAAATGCCACTTTGGCTTTTCTGAAGTYCTAATAATTGCTTCATACCATGTCTACTWKTTAGATTTAACCCACTTAAAAGACTTTATTTRCCTAATTTAGGATAGAGGAAGTGTGTTAGTGACATTAATTAGAATTTTATCCTATGCAATAGCTCGAAGAAACTAACGACATTGATATTGAAATAAGTCATAAGTGGATGATTATGTTTTTTTTTTTTATCAAAGTGGTCTTTCTATATGTAACGATATGTTTTTTTTTCCATTTAAACCTCCTTAATCTTTAATTCATCTATTAACTGAAGGGAATGCTTTTTCTGCCTGATGCAATATTTGGACACAGACTATCTTTTTGAAATATTCTTGTGATTGGTTGTAGGCTAGGACGATTTACTCTTCTTTCAAAGYGATTGTTGTCGGGGATCATTGCCAGTGGCTGCTAACACTTAACAATATCTAATGCTTGGTCTATAAGAAGCATCCATCCATAATTTTTGCAGCATACTTTGCTTGAAACTTCAGGTGTTCATAGCTCAAAACTTCTGATCTCTTCCTTTGTTCTTGATTTGAGTGTCCCTGGTAGTTGRATTATCTTTATAATTGTTGAGTATCACGTAATTATGTGATGTTTTATTTCTGGCTGCTATGTTTTGGATCAAGTTTCAGGTTCGGATTGACTTGATTGGTATTAGTTTAGCATATTACTACAAATTTACAAGATGGAGTCTCATTTTACCATTCTCTTGGATATTTTATACTCTTACTAATTAACTACATGTAGCTAAGATGCATAACTTTARTATTGAATAAATTTGTTAAATCTTTCTAAACATCAAATGATTTAATTCCATAAAAGTCTATTAGCTCAAATGGTAGAGCAATGTGTGATTGCACATTATGTAGGTTCAAATCCTACATAGACTATAATATCATTAATGTTCTCATTAAGTTATAACAATTCCAGTTGAAAATCAAGTTAGAAAAAAAAATGGGACGCTTTATTATGTTCAGATATATTTGACAGGTGAAATACAAAAACTCAACTATTAGGACTTAGAAAAGCGTCCTAATTTTCTTCATTAATTTGGACAATAAAAAGCGTACCAATCAACTTCACAAGGACCCTAAAAAGTGTCCCAAATTTTTTAAGAACGACACATTAAGTGTCACAATTTGTATAAATATGGACCATAAAAAGCGTCCCAATATACCCACGCTGAAAATAGGGACGCTTTCTAAAAGTGTCCATTACAAAATATGGACGCTTTTAAGTGTCACAATATGACACAAAAAAGCGTCCCAATTGGCACCTTTTTTTGTAGTGACATCAAGTGCGAGGCAGACAAGGTTTGTTCAGAATGGTGTCACAGTGGAAACATGTCAACATCTCTTTAAGCCTCAAACAGTTATGAGTACCAACAGACCTTTTGAACTTGTACACATTGATTTATGTGGACCTATGAGTGTACAAAGTCGAAGAGGTCATAGATATGTCTGTGTTATGGTTGAAGATTATTCCAGGTATACTTGGGTATTATGCTCCACTAAAAGATGAAACATTCGATAAGCTTGTAACATTGGTGAAACAGGTGGAGAACCAGTTTACCCCAAGCTAGTTGCGGTAAGTTCAGACCATGGAACTGAATTTGATAATGCTGACTTTATTGATTATTGTATGGAACATGGAGTTAGTTACAACTTCTCAGCCCCTAGAACACCACAATAAAATGATGTTGATTTTTTTTTTGTTTGGGTTATGTAGATCTAGAAATCTACTTTTTGCGTAGCTTGGGAAACAATGACCAACATAAGTATGTATTCAAGATGGCTTAATATTTTGGATGATTATATATGTAATATATTGTCTCATTTCAGGTTTCTAATGATTTTTTTGAARAAAAATTAGCTATTGCATAAATAAAGTAATTGTATGATATCACAGGGGTACCCTGTGAATTAAGAGTATAAAGTTAACAGAAGTTTTCATTAAGGGCATATGGTGTAATTGTCTAAAACCTGAGGGGTACTATGTGATTTTGTAAAACCATAGGAGTACCTGGTGAATAAAATGAAACCACAGGGGTACGTACCTCGTGAAAAATCCGTTTAAAATATTTTTTTTCCAAGTACATAAACGTTCATAATATGTTTCAAACTCGAGTCCACCACTATTAAAGATCAATATATTAATGAAAGGCTTGCAAAATACTTTTTTTTTATTAAGAAAATCACTCATTCATTTTTTTTTTATGGGAAGAATAAAGATTTCATCAATACTAGATAGTCAAAAGACACTTACAATCAAAGGAAAAAAAAACAAAAATTACAACATGAATACATAACACCTTAGAACTAGTTACATGGCAAATTGAATTTAAGATAGTCTTAATAAAAAATTTATTTCATCCAAAGCAATACAATCTGTGAATTCATTTTGATTCGGCATAACGTGTGTTGATGCGTAATTGTTTGGGTGTGAACATACTTTTGTGAATTTCTGAATTCTTTTTGAGATTGTAAAACCCTAAATATCCATTTTTCAACAAACAAAAAAATCAMRAAACCCTAAATAAACCGATCATAATAAAACCAAATACTAAACTCTCACGAAAGRAGATAATAATAAATTCAAAATTTGAGCTTATTTACATTAAYTGGAAAAAAAATTGAMCTAAACTTAACTAAATCAAAAATAAGTTGAAATAAACAAGCGCGGCTGGGTTTGGATCCGAATCCAAACCTTCAAAGTATAACCAGGTTGTGTTCACCCCTATTTTTGTCCATTTAACTACCAAATACCAACCGATTATTATGCAGCGCAGTAAACACAACCGACRATGCTATCATTCATCATCAATTCATCCTTTAGGTTAAAAGTGACACTGTAAATATGTTAGGGAAGGTTTTGCAGTTTCCATACTACTGCAGATCACATGAATGTGCATCAATTAACACCCTGGAATCCTGGATGCCTTACTCATGTACTAAAGCCTAGTTAGCTCATTTACAAAACTATTTTGCATCTCCGAACGAGCTCAACATTCAGCTAGGAAGCTGAACTGTTCCATGCTCACTGAGTCAATAGGAACCTGCACAACATTGACAGATTGCACGGCCGCAACTAAGTACATTTTGCAGACAATCTAATTGGCGCTTTTTGAGCCTGTTATACATAAAACAAATCATGAATTTCATTCAAAGTACAATCAACAGCAGAAAGAAAGTCATCAACTCATGAACCACTTTCAGAGATCCCTGAAGATTCAGCAACATCCTCAATTCTCATGTTAATTGCCATTTCTTCTACCAATTTTCCCTTATCAGCTGACTCATTAACAGCTTTATCCAATCGTTTTAGCCATCCATCATAGTCGACTGGGTATGGGGTCCCACAAAGGGTATCTACATAATCAGCAAATGCCTTCAAAATAGCTGACACTTCACCGAGGTGCCTCTGAATGTGTCTCTTAGCCCAGCTTCTTTGCCTCCATTGCAGAGCAGATTCTATTGAATCTTGCTGTTGCATATTCCCCCCACACAAAAAATAWAGTAAATAAATGAGACTCTCGACATCAGATGAAGGGCAAAGCTTCCCATGCTGAAGAGCATGGGATGATGAGAAGAACAGATTCATTGCAGGGCTATCTCTCTCCTCTAGAACAGCCCGCCCCCATGATACAGGAACATAAAAGAAGCTACTGCTCGAGCCCTGAGCATCACTAACACGGACCACATTCTCGGGGCAAATATCACCGTGCTGAACATTTGCCATCTTTGCACTTCTCAAGGCTGCCAAACAATCTCTGCAGCAACGGATAGCCTCTTCACAGGAAAAGGGCCCATCTTGAGAGACAATGGATGAAACTGGCTCTCCAATGGGAAAAGTCACAAGAACTGGGGTTCCACACAATGGATGATCACATTTCTCATTTGGGTTTTGCTTCATGCAACTACCAGGATGTAACATCTTGCCAGAGGTGACAATTTCGGGTAAATATTTGCTTGTAATTCCTGCTTGCCTAAAGATGTTTAGAACTTTGGTTTGCCTTTGGACTTGGTACCATAAACTCATATCTTCCCATGATGGTTCAAGTCTAGAGGGGTGTGCACCCACATATAAAGTTAATAGTTGTGTGGGGTTTTCTAGGGATATAGCACTATAACAAAATGATTTCTCGTCAATTAAGGGCTCATGGATTTGGAAACTCTTTTCAACTTGCTGTTGATCTTGTAGATGAATTATGTCACCTTCATGAAGCATCAAGTGTGATGCTTGATGCATAATAGCTGGATTAACTTCATGCTCAAGTTCCACAATTTCCCTTTCTCCTTGTGTGACATAATCTTGAGAGGAATGGTGATTCTCCAAAAGATGACACTCAATTCTTCGTTTCTGAAGCCGAAGGCTATGATCTGATGCTACTGTGGCTATTGATTTTCTTGGGGCACCACCAAATTGGACAATAGAATGGAAAGTCGCCAATAGAAGCTGTAAAGTTCCCAAGTCCCCCCAATTTGCATTTCCTAGTTTATTCCATATTCTGTCTACTGTAGAAACGCTGACCTCTGAATGAATTTTCATCCAATCAGCCACTGCTTGATATGGATTGTCTAAGTTGGGTTCAATATGTCGAACATCACCAGTTAGTTTCACAACTGCTCCAAATCTAGAATCCATAACCAAGATAATAACAGAATTATCATGAAATTCACAACGTTTGCTCAACCTCCTTGAAACGAGTATGTGGAAGCCATAGAAAAGGGCTTCACTTAAAGCATTCAATGAGATTCCTGATTTATTCCCCAGCATTATATCGGGTTTGAATAACGAAAATTGAATAACTTGGTCCCAGTGGGTATTCATATCATTTCCGTCTCTTGCTACCAAAGCTGCGCCACAAAGTTCTGCGACTTTCCCCTTTGAGATTGCTTTATCTAGGGAATAGAGCCTTGATCGGGGATGACGGGCGCAAGAAACATGAAAAGGAGAAGGGGAACTCTTATGCCAGAAGGTACGCCACAAGCCATCAGCCATTGTGTGAAGAAAGTCTTCCAGAGCAAAATATTCCTCT
Source organism: Bassia scoparia (assembly GCA_008642245.1). Taxonomy (NCBI): domain Eukaryota; kingdom Viridiplantae; phylum Streptophyta; class Magnoliopsida; order Caryophyllales; family Amaranthaceae; genus Bassia; species Bassia scoparia. The sequence goes on along the minus strand of SNQN01008925.1, from coordinate 10,380 downwards.
TCTTTTAGATCACTAGAAGTGTAAAAGGAGGTTGGCATACGGAAAAGCTGCTGGAAAAAGGTTCCTTCCAAAGCAAAGTCAAGCTGACGGAGTTCATCGAGCTGAAAAGGCGAATTAAAAGAATATTGTTCACCATGGTTAGAATCTGCAAGAGCATTTTCCAAAATCCAATCTTCAAGGCTCTGAATAAAGAGTTCTGAGTCAACTAAGTTTCTCGCACAGTCTTTGAGTGCTTTGTAGGCTCTTTTTGAGACAGGAACAACCTTATTATGAGACGTCAAGCCAGCAGAATCCTTACAAACCCCTGAAAGTCATGTGTACACATAGTGGAGGTTAAATAGGTAATTACTGAATAATAATTCAATTTAAAAAAAAAAAAGAAGAAAGAAAAAAAAGAAACGAAGAAGTTGAAGCATCCAAATTTTCAAATTGTAAGCCTTATTGAAGGGGTGACAGAATACGAAAAAATACCAGCTTTGGGCTTTCTGAAACTCTCGTCAAAACTTTGTGTCGAGTGCGATTCCAGCTCATTTTGTTGAAACCCTGAGGCATGTCCTTTTTTTAGGCAACATGAAAAAGAAACAGTTGCTGGAACAAATTAATCATCTAAAAACTAACCAGTAAAGGATTTCCTGAAACTTTCCTCCGTACCATGTCCAGGTGAAGTGCCATCTTCTGCAAAAACTGCAAGATGGCATTAACAAGGTCCTGAGGTCATGCCATGTGTCTYAAGAATCATAGTCAGCAGCAAATAGATGCCAGCAATTTCAACATGATTGATACAATCCCATCATCATATTAGAACCAAAAGGTGTCACTTAACAGTCACAATACTTGCTACTTAAACATTGAGAAATACCATAATAATAACTCTATATGACAAAGCATCCTTGGTTTACATTATTGTTCAATATTCACATGTAAAGTCAATATTCTATTTCAGAAGCCCATAGTTTGAGGAATCTAAAATATTGAATAGTTACGGAATTTAGCCTTTGTACCATCACATAATGTGACGACTCTTGGGTCACATTATTTGTAGAAATTGTTGTTCTGACTAGATTTACAATATTGATGGTAGCATTGCGCTATTTTTCACACTCAACAACTTCTGCATCAATGAATCCATTTCTTAAAATTTCAAAATAGCACAAAATCAATTTCCATAATATAAAGTCAATTGTGGATCTGATTATGACAGCAAGACTTGCTTRAGCATTTCTCATTGTTGACCTCAACAAAATGTTTTKYGGAAATCATCACTGAATTCTTGGAACTGGTTTACATATTAAACTTTGAGACATTATTCTTGAAACTGGTTTACATATTAAACTTTGAAGTGTTGAAAAACGCGCAAGAAAATGATATGACATGCAAGCCAGCATGAATAACCTTTAGAATGATACGAACCAGATGCAGACTTTCGGAAACTGCCAGACAGACTTTGACCGATGGAAGAGTCGTTATCATTCTGTTGAAAGCCTGAGTGATGTTAATCATAAAAATCATACATAAATAAAGATCCATTGACCAAAGCAAAAAAATATTTTAATGAAGGTAGTTAGTAAGCCATTGATATTTATATTGAAATTTGTGTGACAAGATCAAATAACTAAGAGTAAACATTGTAATGAGAATACCACTGAAGAGTAAAGACAACACATTACATTCCACAAATTATATTTTGAGAATGCTATAGTGATATCAGCCTCTCAGGTATAATATAGATAGCATAGTACACCAGAAAGAAMTGTTCTACATAAAGCACAACCAAAGTGACAATATCCAAAGCCAAACTCTTTCGGTTTTGTTCGCTTTATTACAGAGAAAAACACACGGGTCATTATGAATCACAATAACTTGCTATGAATGAATTTCTCTGAAAGAGACTAACAAGCCAATGTATGATATATGTGGCATGCAAGCRTTGTAGCTCACAATATTCACTGTGTAATAGTATTACTGAAATGCAATTATGCAAGTATGCAWCTACCTATTGCCTATTGACATACCAACAATTGTTTTTATTTCTCACACGAATCACATCAAGTAAAACATATTATGGAAATCTACCAAAGGAACAAAATCTAAGCTTTTCTTCATTTAAACCAGTGTTGCTCCTTCAGCCTTTGGGTCATTGGCCTTGTTCGAGAACAAGCAATAGTCAAATAGTTTTCTTTCACCTACCCCATCTGTCTAAAATTTATAGTCCAATGTGTCCAAAGATAATTGTTACGTCTTTTAAGAYAAACATGATTTGTGATTGGGCAATCATCATAGTTTATACCCTGTTCGATGTTTGATTCATGAGGTCTGATCCAAAAGAAACAAGTACGGGGGCACATAGGATTAATAGGAATAATTCAAAGTTTAGAGGATCATTGATTAAAACAAAGAACGTGTTAGAGTATATAACATATTCCTGGGCCTCAACCATCAGCTTAAGCTTTTGGTTGAGATGGTCCGGTGAATATGGTATCAGAGCCAGCGTGACACAGAGGTCACGAGTTCAAATCTCCTCCCCCACCATTCAAGTGGAATTAATTTACCCCAGGTTTGAGGGGGTCTGTGTTGCATCCACATTTCAAGCCCAAAGAGCCTTGCATGTGAGGGGGAGTGTTAGAGCATATAACATATTCCTGGGCCTCAACCATCAGCTTAAGCTTTTGGTTGAGATGATCCGGTTAATATAACGGAATTATTTAATACAAGGGATTGAGACAATGTACAATTTATTTATTTCTAGACGGAAGGAATGCTCAATAGCTCTCACTGAAAAATGAATACATGGAATTTAATCCATTTATGCACAATGAAAAAAAGAAACCAATGTGAAGTCTCTACTCTCTAATCAGAAGTGAATTGCTGAATCATGAGCTTGAACTCGAGTCAATTAACGATTCTCAATTACTTGTATCAGAAATGCAGACCAATTTTTGCAAGTCTCCAACGCATTTTAATGCCAAAATTATAATTCTCAATCAACTAACWTAACCAAATAGCAGAAAGATACAGATTTCCTTCCTTTTTTTTCTAACTCTAAAGTGGTTCCTCACAACTTCACAAGCAAGAAAACTCTCCAAACTTTAATTCATATCTTTTAATCTTTATAAATTMGAAGCAAAATTTAATTATTGAAGACAATACTCAAAAAAGGACCTTGAAATCAATGTACATTATATCCCAACTGATTTTTGCACTTAATGCACCAAATAAAGCTAAACTGCAGTACATTTACATAGCCCAAAAAAAAAAGCAAAAAAATAAACTCACCTAATCTCATTGCTTGTATCACACACAATTAATGACAAAGAAGAATAGCAGCACTCAATTCACCTCCAATGCCACAAACTCCTGCATTATCCAACAAAAATCAAATCTTTTACAACAAAACAAACTTAGAAATTTCAACATTCAATCTATTTTGGGTAAAGAAAGAACTTACTAATGATTGCAACTTTAGATTTGGGTGAAAATGAGCAAAACCCAGGAATTCAATTGAATATAAGGCAAATGTGAGAGAATTAACAAGTACTCTTCACTTAATTTCAACCAAAAAATTGATCTTTCACAACTATAATCTCGGAAAACCCAGAAAAATTAATGGGTTTTCTCCAAAATTGGCAGTTTTTTTCCTGCTTTGTTGTTAAGTARTTCATGTGAGGGAAAAAAGGGAGGAATTTTAAAAATTCTGAGCCCCAGAAAAAWTAAAGGAAAAAAACAAGAACAACACATGTAAGAGACTACTTATTTGAACCCCATTATGACAGACATCTCGTGCTATACAAAAGAGGAATTGTTGATTAGCTGAGAGTATGATATATAAACTTAATTAATAAAATGGAAAAAATATTATGATTAATTTAATTGATGATTTATGATGAATTAAAAAAACGGGAGAAAAAAGATTGACATAAACAAGACACTATATAACGAGAAATTAAAGCTGTCGTGCCATACTAAAAGCTGAGAGTGGTCGGTTCCAGCAAAGCCATTGACTGTGGGGCCCACTGAAAGTGATTTGACTCTTTTCATCTTCGTTAGTCTCGTCTAGTCAAGCTTGGCGCGTGACCACACGCTAATCATGCTTCATACTCGTAGTTCATAGGGGTGTTCAAAATATCAAATACGACTAATTTGATCCGTGATACGGTCGATTCAATCCGGTTTTTAATATTTTTGATCGAAAATCTAAAAAATTTTGTGTCGGATGTACGGGCGTCAGGGTGTCACTAGCCGGACTGAGTCTGGTCCCTCTGCCCCAAGGGGTACGATCAACTGGTGATAACTTTGGTTTTGCTAGAACTGAATTCTTATCTTTGTATAGTGTGAATATGTCTGAAGTTGTGTGTATTATACTCAAAACGAGTAGAGGAAGTCWACATCGCACTCTTTCGAAGAGCTGCGRAACCCGTTTTAAGTCTTGCCTATAATTGCATAAAATAAGGTGAATGACTCTATAGTTTGGTCGTGCACCAAAGGTCATGGATTAGGGGGACAAGGGTAATGGCAAAGTAGTGCACCCCCCCCCCCCTCCCCGCGCCGCGCGCGTGCGCATCTAACGACCTCTACTCGGTCATTGCGAGTCTGTTGTTAGAAATACATCAACAAGCATATTTCCGTGTGAACTCTAAGCATGCAAAGTTACTAGGCAGGTTGTTTAACAAAATATATGCATATTGGACTAATTTTTTTGTGACATGTATGTTTAATTCCATATTCTAGGAGCCTAATGTCGGTTGTCCATAATTGTCWTATWAGGCGTGAGAACATGAAATTYTGCYGRTCTTTATTAAGACATAATAGTGGTGATTACAAGCATGCAAGCACTCGTATGAGAAAGAAAAGTTGCTTTTAATTTGTTTGTCAAATAGTTGATAATCAATTTACAGGCAAAATTATATAGAAAGTCGAATTTCTATACAAGCATGTAAAAGGGGGTTAGAATTGAGACGTTGGCCTAAAACTTATCATGCAACACGATGCCATAGACCAAGGACAGAGCTTTCGGACCCTTAAGAACCCTTGTTGCATTGAACCTTAAGAACCTTTAACCGAACCTAGATCTAATGTGGTTTATGTATTTGAAGTGTATTTGAGAGATTTTTTGTATAGAGAGAGAGAGAGTATATAGAAAGAGCATCTGCGTAGTGAGAGAGTGTGAGAAGTCAGAAAAGTTGCAAAACCGTGCCTAGGGGTGCTTATTTATTGGCAAGGTCACGTGAGGGGGAGGAAGAGTTGGGCATAATTGCACCCAGTTCTACCTTCCTCTTTTACGTGATTTTCTTGCCTTTTTTGTGAATATTTGGTAATTTAAAAATGTTAAGGATTGATTTTGCCTGTCATATGTCAACATCTATGCTTTGCAAGCCAAATGATGAATGTAGACATCCTTGGGGAGCAAATTTCGGGCTTGGAACGTTCCGAAAGCTTTCGGAACGTTCTGTTTCGCTTGGTTGCGCGTTTTGCTTAAGAAATTCTTAACTATTTCTCCGAAAGTCAAAAAATTATTGAAAAAATATGTAAAAATTCCTTGTAAAATGTAGTATTTTTTTGTTAACATTTCGTAATTTTTGGAGCTGCTTTGGTAATTTAATTAATTATTGCAAAATTAACTAAATTTTAGAAAACTCCGAAAAATTGCAAACATTCTTAGAAAAATTCTATTAAAATTCCAAAACAATCTAGAATTTTTTTTAAATAATTTAAAATTATTTGAATATTAACACTCATTTTTAAGATTTCCTCCCTCTAGATTTCTCAAACTCAGTTTGGTGCCATGGCYAGAAATTCTAGGGCTCGTCGCAATCTTAGACGAGAAATTGAGCAGGTAGCTAAGGATTCGTCGCCAATTTCTGATGATGTTTCGATTCAATCGGAGGGGAATAAGGTGGCAGAGGAGGTTGTTGATGATGTTTTGACTCCTCGCTCAGCCTTGAAGGAGCTGGAATCGCAATCAGCCCTTAAACACAACTTCTCGGACTGGCTTTCTGTCATTCATGGGAAGCATCCAGTTACTCGTATGATTGCTAATGAGGTTAGGTCTGTTCCCATTTTATTTGAACCTGAGGATGTCGATTCGATTGCGGTTGTTCCTGATGATATTGCTCGTGTTAATCTTGATGATATTCGGCCTGAAATAGATTTTTGGGCTTCTTCTTTGATTGTGTCGATTGTGGGTGCTAATCCACCATTGAATGTGTTTGAGGGTTTCATTCGAAGAATTTGGAGAAATTATGGTGTCCACAAGGTAGCAGGGGTTAATAAGGGGGTTTATATTGTTCGATTTAATTCCAAGGATAACTGTGATTCTGTGATGGCGAAGGAGCGTCCATTCTTTGATCATAAGCCTTTGATTATGAAATATTGGAGTGAGGATGCTAGTTATGAGAAGGAGGATGTGTGTAGTGTTCCTATTTGRGCTAATGTGCATATTAATTTTAAGTATTGGGGTTTTAGTGTTCTTGAACGTATCCTCAAATCTGTGGGTGTGTTGTTGAAATTGGATCAGGCTACAATTAATCTAGATAGGCTTCAATATGCTCGYTGTTTGCTGGAAATTAAACTTGGTGGGGATGTGTCTGATGTTGTCAAATTTTTTGACGAGAGAGGATGTTTACAGGAGATTAAGATTGATTATCAATGGAAGCCTGTGTTGTATACGAATTGCCATAAAATCGGGCATCTTGCTGCTGCGTGTAAGAGAGACACTAGTGCTGCGAAACAGGTTTGGCAAGCAAAGGGGGCTGCTGCTGTGGTGTCTACTGCCGTGGTGCATGCTGTGGTGCCTGTTAATACGGAGGGTACTTCTGCTATGGTCCAGCAGGTTGCTCCTGCTACTGATCATCATAAGGTTGCTGCGGTCACTGGTGAGGGAGATTTTATGGCTGTTTCGAAGCCTGTTCAGGTGGTGATTGCCAAGCCTACTCCTACCCTTGTGCATAATGATTTTGAGGTACTCATGGGGGATGCCTTGGATAAAGGACTTAAAGACTTAGTGGTTGAACAATCACCACTTCCCAATGGATAATCTCATTTGTTGGAATGTAAGGGGTGCTAATAGACCAACGAAACAAGCTGCTACTAAGAGTTTCCTTAATAGTCAGAATTCTGGTTTTGTGGCCCTCTTAGAAACTAAGGTGAATTCCAAAAATTTGGGTTCACTATATAGTACTCTTTTTCATGGTTTGTGCTTTTCTTCTAATGTTTCACATACAAAAACTAGTCGAATTGTTATTGCTTGGAATCCACTTTCCTTTGAGATTGGCATTCGTTTTGTTTTGGATCAATTAATACACTTGGTGATTGCTCCCAAAAGTGGTTCCTCCCCGTTTTTTTGTTCTATTGTTTATGCACAAAATGATAGGAAAATGCGGGATTGTTTGTGGCGAGATCTATGTAATTGTTTTGATTCTTCCAAGGGTCCCTGGGTCCTTATGGGAGACTTGAATTGTGTTTTGAATACAAATGAGAGACATGGCACTAGTGTTCGTGAATGGGAAATGAYGGCTGCTAGGAATTGTTTTTCTCATTGTCATTTACAGGATATCAAATCTTGTGGTAATTTTTTTACTYGGAGTAATAAACAAGAGGGGCTTGGTAGAGTGTTCTCAAAGATAGACCGTGTCATGGCAAATGATCTTTGGTTGGTTTCTTACTCAACTGCTACGATAATTTTTTTGGAGGAAGGGGTTTCTGATCATACTCCAATGCTCTTGAGAGTTGGGGAGGTTGAGGATCGGAAGAAGCCTTTTAAATATTTCAAGATGTGGCAGTCACACCCTGATTTTAAGGGGAACATTCGGAGTTGGTGGAATTGTGTTGTTTCTGGTGCTCCTATGTACCAAGTTGTTCAAAAACTCGGGAATGTTAAACAAGGCCTCAAGGATTTCAATAAACATGGTTACTATGATTTACAAGTGAAGGTGACCTTACATGGAGGATACTTTGATACATATTCAGCGATCCCTTCATATGGATCAACTAATGTGACCTTTGTGCAGCTGAAAAGGTGGTTCTCAGGATTATAAGGTGGCTTTTGATAATCACTATTCTTTTTTGAAACAAAGGTAAAGGTTGCTTGGTTAAAGGATGGTGACTCTAATTCTGCTCATTTTATCGAGTGATCAAGCAGAGGAATTGGCTAATAATGTGCATGCTATTCACGATTTAGATGGGTCTCTTCATACTTCCCTGTTGCTATTGGTGAGGCTTTTCTAAGCTATTATAAGACTCTCCAAAGGTTCTCAATTGAAGGATCGGTTGCTAGTTAATAGTGATATTGTGGCTTGTGGTCCGCTTGTTTCTGCTTCTCATTAGGATTTTCTGTCTAAGCCGTTTCTGGTGATGAAGTGAAACTGGCTATGTTTTCTATTTGTGGAGATAAAGCTCAGGGCCGATGGATTTGGTGCACACTTTTCAAGGATAATTGGGAAATTGTTGGCGGACGCTATTACACAGGTTGTGTTTGGATAGTTTGGATTCTGGGAACTTCTTGAAATCCATGTAATACTATTTTATTTCCCTGATTCGAAAGTTTTTGTCCTCGAGAGGTTTCGGAGTTCGGCCCATTCTTTTGTAATACCAATATACAATTGTCTTCCAAGGTTTTGCAATCGACTTCGACACATTTAACCGAATTGTTGCTGAGAACCAGGGTGCTTTTGTGCATGGTCGTCTCATTATTCATAACATCATGGTGTGTCAGGATCTGGTGAAGAATTATGGTAGAGCTCTGTTACCCCTAGCTGCTTAATGAAGATTGGTTTGCGGAAGGCATATGATACAGTTGATTGGAATTTCCTTGAGGATTTATGTCTCACCTTCGGTTTTCCTGCTCATTTTCTACGCTTGGTGATGCATTGTGTGCGGCTCCTAAATTTTCCTTGATTTCTTAATGGGAGTCCTCTGTTTCTTTTCATCGTCGAGAGGGCTCGACCTGGGGGACCCTCTTTTCCCCCTTCTTTTTGTTCTTGTTATGGAATATTTGTCTCGAGTGATGATGCATATGATTCACAACACTTACTTTAAATTTCATCCTCGTTGTCGTTTGGCTAAGCTCACTCATATGTGTTTTGCGGATGATCTGATTTTGTGTTGTAAAGGGGACATTGAGTCCATCAAGTCTATGTTGGCTGCTTTTCAAGTCTTCTCTGATTCTAYGGGGTTGAAGGCTAGTATTCAGAAATCAGAAGTTGTTTAWCGAGGTATGTCTGATACTGATATTCARGAGGTTCTGTTATGCTCYGGTTTCTCTCTTAGCCGTATTCCTTTTAGATACCTTGGTRTTCCAATCTRTTCTAAGAGAATCTCGGTTAAAGATTGTGATGTTCTTGTTGATAAAATGGCTGCTAGGATCCGAGTTTGGAGTACTCGTCATCTCTCTTTTATGGGGAGGTTGCAATTAATTAACTCTGTCCTGCTTAGTGTACATATGTATTGGGCTCAGGTTTTTATTCTTCCTGTTTCTGTGTTGCATAATATCACCAGCATTTGCAGATCGTTTTTATGGAGCGGGCAAGCATACTCTGGGAAGGCAGGTAATATCAGTTGGGACTCTGTTTGTTTGCCTAAATGGTGTGGTGGCCTTGGTATTAGAGATGTTTTTGTGTGGAATCAGGCTTCTCTTGGTCGTCATGTCTGGGATTTGGCTCATAAGAAGGAGAATTTGTGGGTTCGGTGGATCCATTCTGTTTATCTCAAGACTGGCTGCTGGTGGGATTATAAGCCACCAAGTGATTGCTGTTGGTATTGGCGGAAAATTTGTGAGGTGAAAGATATTTTTGTTGCTCTGGGTATTCAGCAGGATATTATAGCTATGGACACCTACTCTGTTTCTGTTGTTTACAATAAATTAATTTCTCAACCTCAGGAGGTCTGGTGGTGTAGTGCTGTTTGGCAGCGGCTGAGTGTGCCCAAGCATCGGTTCATTATTTAGTTGGCCGTTCAGGAGCGCTTGAAGACGAGAGATAGACTTCATCGACTTGGAGTATGTCCTTCAGCTGAGTGTTTGCTTTGTAAAACAGGCATTGATTCTCATGTTCATCTGTTCTTTCAGTGCCCTGTTTCCTCCCATGTTTGGCAGACTCTTCAGTCTTAGTTGCAGATTAGGGTTCCTGGCATTACTCTTCTTCCTATTATTCAACAGGCACAGAGACGTAGAATTTCGAAGTTTCATCTTTTTGTTTTCTATGCTACTCTGCAGGCTGCTGTTTATTTTTTGTGGGACTTGCGGAATAGAATTCTMTGGTCTGATATAGTGGTTGATAGTGATAATTTGATTAAAGTGGTGAAAGAGACGATTGTACTTCGAGTCACGAGTGTTTGTCCTCGTAATATTTCTCGTAGTGATAGTGCTTGGCTTAGGGCTTTGTATTAGTG
>SNQN01008924.1:0-27243 GCA_008642245.1 Bassia scoparia | reverse complement strand
GATTGTAAAATAAGATCCCCAAGTCTTAATTATTAATACAGCTAAATATTAATCTTGATTATTATATAAAGTTAATAATAAATCTATTACGTATAAAAAATACACTACTCGTATCATATTTATATAATAGTTAACGTAAAGTTAAATCAGTTGAATAAAATATATTTACGTTATATTTAATATAATTATTAGACTCTTTTATAATATTCTAAAGATTATAATGATTTTAACGTGAGGATAGTATAAAAGTTAAATATTAACATCTCAAAGATATATTAATTTATAATTTTTAACAGTTAAATATTAACTCTCATTATTATATAGTTAAATAATTACATATTGTTCCCGAAATTAATATTATACTCAAAGTTAATATCTTCAGTTCAGTTGATTTCAGTTAGAGTTAAAGACGCGTAATAATATTAATCTTAGTTATTGGCTCATGCATTGCCCCGGTGACAACAATCATCAGTACTAACTGATGAGTCGTATAGGTTTGCCTACTCATGAATTCCATGTGCGTGGTAAAACTAAGTTGTAGCGTATTATTGGAATTGGCTCATACTTATTTTGTGATTATCTGAAAGCTGAATTTATCTGAACTATTATTGATACTTCTATGTTATTACTCCGTATATTTATCTGATTTATCTTATTCAATAGGGTGATAGAAAATAAATTGAATAGAACATAACTAAAGTCATATGAAAATATCATTCTCATACAAATAAAATACTTAAACGCATTTCGAATCAATATAATCTTGAAAACTGACAGTTCGAAAAGTCAAACCACTTATTTTTGTCTACCCTTTTTGGCATTTTGTTTTCAAACAATGAAAACTAAAACATAAAACAATGTCATTTAGTTATTTTTGTCCATAAACCTATTTAGCGTCTGAAAATGCAAGCACCAAATACTTATAAAACATTAAATCCAACCTCACATCTTTGCCTTAAGGTATATATTATTCAAGGCAGTCCAATTTCCTCTAATTATTTTTTTCTGGCCTTTTCACAATTATGTGATTCAAACCATAACTCTCAACTAAGCTACTTTCTTTGGCCATAATCTTAATAACCTACATACTCAATCCCATCCCTATTGCCAATTCTTGAAGTACGTATCCGCCAACCACTCATTGCCAAGTGGAATGATTTGGACCAACGCACCGCGGGCGCACTGGTCCTAACGAAGGTTTTTGCATAACGTTGATCAATATCTCATAATCTTCGTTTAAACCACAGCTAAACTTAAGTTGGTTGACAACACACTACGTAGAACCTGCCTTTTTTATGCATTACGACCTATATTTTTGGTTATATACACGGCAAGCAGTTCTGCTACTTCAACAAATCCTAGCATTGCCCGCAATATTGGGGTTGTTGGTGTAACATTGTGACACTTCTATATATAATCTATGGAGTGAACGAAATCGTTAAAGCACGATCTTCTTGTATTGTCATTAGTACATGGTCTAGGAACGTGGTGATTATGAGCCTACGTTACTGAAGAGGGGAAGCAATGTTGTAGCGTTTGTAGGTTTTCAAGGTTAAAGAACGGGTGTCTAGTTAGACGTGTTAATAGGATCGTAGATTGCTATACCCCATATGTGTTAAATTCACAAATAGTGTAGTCTATGATTAAGGGAATTATAAGTGATCAGTGGTATAATTCCGTCATTAAAATCATGGAAAAAATCGCCGTATACCACTTTGGCTCACCTGAACTAAGGCCTGGGTGCTCAATCGCGTGGATTTTGCAATGCTGCATCTATGTTGAGGTTTAAGAGTAATTACTTACTCGTGACATTGTATTCGCATTTTTAGGGTAAGACGATACTTTCTCTGTTATCGGTGAAGGATAGTTGAGTTCAGGAGGGAGTGATCCAATGGTGTAAAATGTATTTTACGGATAAATAGGTTGGACGGTTGAGGATGCACCAATCGTGTAGTTGTTCGTGTGATCGATTGCATACATTGGATACTTGATCGGATAAGTCGCCGTTGAGTGGTGTGGAGGTGTTGCATGATTTTTATTGCCAAGAATTCTCCTGTCCACAATTTTTAAGAAAAAGAGTTAAAAAATGATCAGATGCTAACAGATTAGGTAGATAAGCGAAATATGGAAGAAAAATATTATGGAGACAAAGTTATTTCAACTTATTTGTAATCTAAACTTATTAATATTTTATTGAACTTTATTGATATGTTATTTAAACTATTTTGTGGGAGGAAACATTATAAGTAATGTTTTTAACTTATTAGTACTTATGGATTTATAGATAATTATTTGTCTTATTTAACTTTATTATTCAATAAAGTAGTGAATAAGTTTTTTTTTTTAACGAAAGTAGTGAAATAAGTTGAAAAGAAATAACCGTACAAAATCAAAGCTGAAACGCTGATTTTAAATTTTATAGGGTAATCTTTTTTATTTCTCAATTCAAATTTAATATTTTTGTGACACTTTTGAGCTTAATTAGTATCCTCCGTTACACTTACTTAAACAATTAATATTTTACCTCTAAATAATAATATCAATTGTTTCAAGTAAAGGCGTAACGGAGGAGTATTATAATTGATACACGACAATGAGTAGTAAAATTATATTGAACCATAAAAAAACATTTTGTGCGATACTTAATTCATTTTTTTTAGCGACTGACTTAGTATCAGTCGCTAAAAACACGTTTTTTTAGTGAACCATGTGGGGTGGGTTTACTATTTAAATAATTTTGTTTAATAATATAACTTGAAAGTTGGGATTAGTGATATGAAATTTAAATCTTTTAATGAAAATACATGGGGTAATGGGGTCATTTTTATAATTGTTTTTGACCAAATATTCACTAAGGCGATTATACCACATACACCCTAACTGCTTCAACTAGAGGTGATCATTATAAGCCCGGCCCGCCGGCCCGGTCCAACCTGTCCGAAAAAAGTGAGGGTTTGGGCAACCAAAAACATTCAATTTTAGTTTAAAAACCTAGCCCGGTTCACAAAAGCCCACTTTGGCTCGCAAAACCCACTCTTTTTGGGCGGGTTTGGGCAAGACTTTTTATATACAAGCCCGACCCGGCCCGCCCATTTGATCACCTCTAGCTTCAACCCATAAAAGGATGTGTTTAATTTAATTGAATATTGTTCTCGAGAACCTGAATTTGCTGCTTCTCGCAGCTTAAAACCTTCTGAAAGTTTCATGTATATATCATTATCTAGTCGGCCACATAAAAGCTTTGACAACTTAAATCAACTCCTTCTCTTATCGCCAGACAAATTAAAAATCTAATAGTAGTTGCATCCACCACAGGAGAATAAGTCTCTTTGTAATCAATACCGGGTCTTTCTGAGAATCCTTGTGCCACTAAATGTGCTTTATATCTCACTACTTCACCCTTCTCATTTTTTTCACACAAAGACCCATTTATATCTCATTGGCTTCACACCTGCAGGTGTACGGACTAGTGGTTCAAATACTTCTGTCTTTGTAAGAGATTTCAATTTTGCATCAATTGCTTGTTTCCACTTTGGCCAATAATCTCTTTGTCTACAATTTTCAATGGAATTTGGTTCATGATCTTTTTCTCTTTCATAACATCAATTGTCACGTTATATGTAAATATATCATCGATGTCGATTTCATTTCGGTTCCAAGTTATCCCAGACATGAAATAATTTGTTGAGATCTATTCATTGGCAAGTACCTAAATGTCTTCTTGATTTGTATCATTTGTCATGTACATGGTCTCTTTTGGAGACCCTCAAGAAATTCTTACTTGCTCGGTTTGGCCATTATCAATGATTGCTCCTTTTCTTTTTCAAGGGTTCTTATATTTGGAACCAAGTGGTCTTCCACGCTTCAGGCGTGCTCTAGATTCATTAACAACTTGAGGTTGTCCTTTAGGGACATCAATCTTAATTGGAGCATTTACAACTAGTATATGTGACTTAGTCACTCTATTTGGGTCAGTGAAAGCCTCTAACAGTTGATTTGTTAAATTTTGTAAATGAATAATCTTTTGAACTTCCAAATCACATTGCTTAGTACAAGGATCAAGATAAGATAACTCTGGTTCATTCCAACTAGTTTCTTTTACCAGCTATTTATTTTCTCCCCCTACTATTGAGAAATTTGACTCGTCAAAATGACAGTATACAAAACAAGCCGTAAATAAATCCCATATTGATGGCTCTAGATATATAATTATTGAAGGGATTCAAATACAACATATATTCCCAACCTTCTTAAGGACCCATCTTAGAGGATTGTGATGGAGCAATTAGGACATATACATAACATCCAAAAATTCTTAGGTGGGAAATGTTTGGTTCCTAACCACATACCAATTGTGATGGAGAGAATTTATGATAACTTGTTGGTTTGATGCGAGTTAATGTTGTTTCATGTAAAATGACATGTCCCTAAGCAGTAATTGCAAGCTTTGACTTCATAAGTGATGGTCTAGCAATTAATTGAAGTCGTTTTATTAATGATTCTGCAAGACGATTTTGTGTATGTACATGTGCGATAGCCCCGATAGGTTCTTTGACATTTATTCCATTGGACATGCAATAATCATTAAAAGTTTAAGAAGTGAATTCACTGGCATTCTCAAGACAAATAGTTTTAATAGGAAAATTAGGAAAGTGTGCTCGTAATCTTATAAATTGAGCAAGTAACCTCGCAAACGCCAAATTACGAGTTAATGATAAGGACACATGTGACTATTTAATCGATGCATCGATTAAAACCATAAATTACCTAAATGGTCCACATGGTGGATGTATTGGTCCACATATGTCTCCTTGGATGCATTCAAGGAAATTTATTGATTCAAAATTTATCTTAGCTGGTGAAGGCTGAATAATTAATTTGCCTAATAAGCAAGCGGCACATAAAAAATTTCTTGAAGAATCTGCTGGCTCTTCAAAGAGTGTCCACATGAATTCTCAATAAGTTTTTGCATCATAGTTGAGTCGAGATTGCCTAATCGGTCATGCCAAATTGTAAAGTTTTCAGTAAACTTCTGGTTTACTATAACATGTGCTTCAATAGTACTTATCTTTATGTAGTATAGGCCATTAGAGACAATTTGTCTAGAATATGTTTAGTGTCTTGGGACATACTCATAATTTGAAGTTATTCATTGTTCCCTTCACTTATTGTCTCAATATGATATCAATTATTACGGAGATCTTTGAAGCTCAATAAATTTATTTGAGACTTAGGCGAGTATAATGCATCTCTAATTTCACGTTTTGTTCCCATATGCAACAATATATTTTCTCTTTTGGAGCCTTTAATAATTCTTGTACTACCAGGTATAATATTCACAGTAATATCATTCAATGTCAATTGGGAGAAATATCTCTCATTTTTTAGTATAGTATGAGTAGTGGCACTCTCAGCAAGACAAATTTCTTCACCATTTATTTTGTAATCTAACCTGGGGAGTATTCATGTTATGTATTTTTTTATATAAAAAATCTAAACATCTAGATTTACTATTCCTGAAGTATATTTCTTAAGTATTTCAATTATTTACTGTTGTGGTGAAGAAATCTACAACTTCCAAGTGTGTTGTTTTGCTGCAGTCAAAATCACCTTTGCCATTCTCATAGACAAGATTGGTTTCTATCATTTTGTCCTTTCTTCTTTTGTAATTCCTACTAGAAGTCAACAAGATTATTTGGAGTTCAGCATATACGAGCCAATGGCCTTTTCTTCCGCAACAATTATAGATATTACCCACATTATCATTTTGGTGGTTCTTATATCTATTTTGACCTCTATTGTTCCACTTCTGGTAGGATCTTATGTTTCTATAACCACTTTATCCTCTCTTATAACCGCGTCCTCTGCCACGGTTACTACCTCCCCCACGACCACGACCATGACCACTACTGCCGGCAGGGTCTCTATTTTTAAATTGTTTTTCATCATTTGATGCTGCATTCGCTTCTAGGAATGGACGAGAGACAATTGGTCGTAATTCATGTATTTTCAGTGATAGCTCATCATTTTTTCAGCCACAAGAAGACAAGATATGAGTTTGGAATACTTCTTAAATCCCTTTTCATGATATTGTTTACATAGGAGAAGATTATCTTTATGAAAAGTAGTGTAAGTTTTATCCTACATATCTTCATCTGTGATCTTTTCTCCAAATAATTTTAATTTAGAAGAAATTCTAAATATGGCCGAATTATATTCACTCACAGATTTAAAAATCTTGCAATCTTAAATATAGCCATTCATAACGAGCTGTGGGGAGTATCACGTTTTTTTGGTGGTCATACATTTCCTTCAAATTATTCTAGAGGACTTCTGGGTCTTTCATAGTCAAATATTCATTTTTAGGTGCTTCATGAAGGTGATGGCGAAAGAATCTCATAGCTTTGGCCTTATCTTGGCTTGATGCCTTATTTCCTTCCTTGATAGTATCGCCAAGGTCATTTGTATTTAAGTGAATTTCAGCATAAAATATCCAAGATAAATAGTTCTTTCTAGTGACATCAGAGCGTCAAAATCAAGTTTTGCAAAGTTCAACATAATTCACTATAATAGAGAATATTATTCAATTAAATTATAATGATAAAATTATGATAATATGAAGTCATAACAAAATATCTTTTTTTTTTGATAGAGGGGAAAAGGACTCAGCGGCCCCACCTAAAACTAATACAATGAAAACTTAAACAAACGTTCCTTACAGTAGTAACTAAAAGCCTAATGTTGTTTTTATAACACCTGTCCCCCACGATAGCCTCCACAGTTTCCCTATGAAGGCCTTTGACTTCCACATGGAGGATCGTAGCATCGACTAGGTCGGTAAGAGTTTCGCAAACCGCCGCCAGCTCCATGTGCAACGTACTTTCCCGCCAACCAACTTTGAGTTTTCTCTTGATTCAGGATCTGAAAACATTGCTGTTGTCTGAACCCATTCCGAACTTTCTCCTTCCGACCTCGAACCTGTTCTAGTCCTTTTCCATTGGAATCTCACTAAAGTCTTGCTTTGACAGCCCTCATTCCCATTGTAAAAGCATAATTTTTCCCTTTCAAAGCCTGGTGGCTCCAGCTCCTTCTTACTAAGACCCGTACCGTTGACCTGCACGCCCCTTGGTCTGATCCTGGTCTTCGCATCAGCAATTCTCAGAATACGCACTAGTGAGATCCGTTCACCCTTGAAAACAGCTCTATTCCGCTCGGCCCAAAATTTCCTACAAAAGGAACACAAAGAAACGAACCGCACTGAAGCTTTGCACATCATCACACTCCCCACTTGTCCTCCTGTCTTTGCCCGCGAGAACTTGTATCCAACTGTAGGCCCATTCCCCTAGGCTAACGTCTGCAGCACGCGCTGTGTCAATGCCCAAACTAGAGACTCGCCAAAGCCTGACGATAGTCGGACAATCCCTAAAAAGGTGTTTGGCTGTTTCCTGGACTTCCTCCTGGTGGATACATCTGCAGAAGATGCATTGTGTGTCTGCAGCTATGTTCCTTTTCTCCAGCTCCTCCTCAACGGCCAGGGCGTTATTTAATAGCCTCCACAAGAATACTTTACTATTCCTGCTTAAGTTAAGCCTCCACGGAATTCTAGTGTCCCCCAAAAGGTGTTTGTCCCTGTCATTGGAATACATTCTATGATCAAAACTCCTTTTAATAACCTCATACCCCGACTTCACGGTGTAGATACTATCCCTCGCCTCAATCCAGTAGATAGTATCTTCGTGGTCCTGCGACAATGGAATTTCCTTGATAACCTCAACCACTTCCGTATCAAAGGTGCTGGCTAGCGCCCCCTCTCTCCAGTCACTCCCTCGAACAATACTACTGACTGGGTGATCCCTCCAGTCAGCGTTGCTCTCTGCCCATCTCTGCAAAGGGTTCACCGTGGTACCCCGGCACTAAGGGTCCCCCCATCTTTGCCTTCTCACCATTCCCTAGACTCTACGCGCACCCTTCCCTCAGGACATCAAGACCCCACCTTATGCCACTCCAGCCCCACGTTCCCTGAATTCTCAAATTTGTCTTGCTGAACAAGTTCCCATCCTCCACCTTATACTTAGTCCTAAATACCTTCGCCAAGAGACTATCCTTCTCATTGACGATCTTCCAACCAACCTTTGCTAGGAGAGCCTGGTTGAAGAACCGACAATCCCTAATACCCAGTCCTCCCCTTCTTTTCTCCCTGGTAAGATGTGACCAGCTTCTCCAATGCAAGCAACTCCGTTTGTTCAGCCCTGCCCACCAAAACCTAGCAATAATTGAGTTGATCTTTTCCCGGATATACTTTGGAACCCTAAAAACTGACAGCACGTGGCTACCAAAAGAAATAAGAACCGAATTGATGAGCGTAAGCCGGCCCCCCTGGGTGAGAAATAACGAATTCCAAGAGCTTAATCTCTCTTCAACCTTATCTACCATACCATTGAAAATTTCCTTCTTAGTCGACCCGAAATCTGAGGGGATTCCAAGGTATTTTCCAAATGACCGCTGAAGAGGCATCTCAAAGGAATGGTCAGGTTTTCTTTTTCATCATGGGAGCAAGAAATGCTAGTAACGATGGCACATTTGGAGTTGTTAAAGACCTCCCCCAAGGCTTTGCAGAACACCGAGAGTGCCTCATGAAGCGCCCGACACCCAGCGTCAGAGTACTAGAAGAAAAAAGCCGCGTCATTTGCAAAAAATAGGTGAGTAATTTCCGGGGCACCTCTAGCAACTGTGATTCCCTTCAAGCCATAATCCTTTGAATTTTCAACCATGCCTGACAGTGCTTCCATACACAGGATAAACAGGTAGGGGGATAGGGGGTCACCTTGCCTAAGACCACATTTAGGCTGGAAAGGAGCTAGCTGCTCTCCGTTGAAAAGGACCGAGTACGATACCGTGGTGACACTCAACATAATCAGGTTCAGAAGTTTCTCAGGGATTCCTACTTTCCTTAGAACTGCTTCAAGGAAATCCCATTCGATCCTATCGTAAGCTTTACTCATGTCCGTTTTAATTCCCACTTTTCCCCGCTGTCTTCCTTTCGCTGTCGTAATATTCTCCAAGGTCTCATGAGTGATGAGGATGCTGCCACCTATATGTCTTCCAGGCACAAAGGCACTCTGGGTCGCACTAATCACCCGATTGAGAACCCTTCTCAACCTGTTTGTAATGCACTTAGAAACAATTTTGTAGGTGACATTGCATAGACTTATCGGCCTGTAATCGTGGACCGATTCCACATTATCTTTCTTCGGAATGAGCGCAATGTTTGTCCGATTTGTTTCCCTTAAAATTCGGCCCCCATTGAGCGAGATCAGGACTCCCGTAATGAGATCGTCCTTAACCTCCTTCCAGTGCTTTTGATAAAAACCTGCCGGGACACCATCTGGTCCCGACGCCTTCCAGGGGCCCATCGAAAAAAGAGCACGATTAACCTCCTTCCTCGTGAAAGGCTGCTGTAGGCCGTGGGCCAACCCCGCGGGGGGGGGGGGGGGGGGGGGGGGGCCCCCCCCGGGGGGGGGGGGGGGGGGGGCCCAAAAAACCCCCAGGGGGGGGGGGGGGGGGGGGGGGGGGGGGGGGGGCTTGGGCCTACATCGATGTGTGTCGTGGGCTTGAGCCACAAAACCCGCATGTGAGTGCGTTGGGGGAGTGTTGTCGAGTAAGGGGATCGCCACCGTGCCTGTAAAGGTTAATCACGGACGCCCGAAACGTTGATGCCAAAACAATGGCCCCACGTTCTGATCCAGTAACCAGTTCGTGAGTTCGGGGACATGGTACGGATTGAATCTTTGACCCAATCCGCCCGCATGTAGCGGCCTCTACTCGGTCTCATTGTAATTCCATTAAGCACTATTATTGGATGCACGACATCTTAGCAATTTTGAAACCTTATTTGCGTTCTAATCCTAAAGTTACTACAAAATTGGATTTCTATTATGCACAAACGACTACCTATCCTAGAAATCATGAACACTTTATATTAATCAAATTGATACGGTGCCTAGAAGCCGGTTGTCCATAATTAATCTGACTTTAATGTGATTCACATAATTTTCGGTCTTTATTTATAGAGCAAACGAAATGCAATACAAAACATAAATACAATATGCATATACAAATATACATCACCCTTACCTTGTTGCTGTAAACAAACAAATCGTTAGAAAATATTAAATATAATGATAGCGCCTTTGATCGATCCGCTAAACAAATCAAACAAACATGTTAGTGTTGACGAAGGAAGTGCCTCGTTAAAGATCGCTATACAAAATGCAAAGAAGACATTAATAATGACAAACAACATTAATGACAACGATAAAATGAGAAGGATAATAAAGTTAATGAAAATGAAAACAACCAAAAAGTGATAAATAATCCTACATATTTACTTGAAGCGATTAAAAAGGTGGGTTTCTACATTTTATTAGTTGAACTCGAATAGTTATTAATCAAGTTAGAAGGAAGCGAAAATGAGGTTTTGGGTGAGTAACCTCAGAGTTCTACCTTGATTTCGCTCATTGATTTGATTCAAAAAGACGTATTAGAACTCGTATTTTGTGTTTTTAGTGGTGAGAGAGTATGAGTGAGAGAGCGAGAGGGTATGCGAAGCCTAGCAATGTATGCTATCCCCTCGGAAATGAGGCGTAAGAGGGTATTTATAGGCGCAAAAAACCAAAAACGAGCGTATATACGCTCAAAACGAGAGTATATACGCTCAGACTGAGCGTATATATGCTTGAATATTCTGGATCCCCCTTTGATCTTGAACATATACGATCCATGGAGCGTATATACGCTCGTGTATTCTCAAGATTATACGAAAAATTTCGGATTCTCTTTGGATTTTGCATGAATCTAGACACTTCTTATGCAAGAAATACGATTCTAGAGGGTTCTAGAACATTTCAAGTATTTGTTGGGTATTTTTAAAGTATTTTTTGATTTTTCTATGTATTTCTTGCGTATTTTGATTTTTGTAAATATTGTAAAATTCATAGAAAATTATAGAAAAATCGGAAAAATAATCTAAAAATACTGGTGAACTCAGAAAAATGAGAAGAATGCAATGAAAAGTTAAAATCATGAAAATCACCAATATAAATTATTTTGAAAAATCCTAAAACCAAATAGAAAATTCTAAAAATAGAAAATAAATAAAAGAAATAAAAGAAAATACTTTTTGCCTCTTATTTGACATTCGGCACATGATTTTGAGCTTGACTTCACATAATTCTAGCTTTTTTATGAGTTCAACTGCGTTTTTTAGAATCAAATCGATCACGAAACGTGATATGTTTCATCATCGGTTACTCATTTGGGGGACACATTTAGGTGTCTACAGAAGCCCCCACTTTTGCTCCGTTGGACAAGGGAGATAGTCGGAGGTGATATGATCTCCAATTCTTGCTTCCATTATCTCAATTCCATGTTGATTATTGCCCTCAGTTCCCTGGATAGGCTCTTCCTCATCCTCCCCAGGGTCCAATTCTTCGAAAGCATTATCCGCTTCTGGATCCTCTGGAATTAGGACAATAACAAAAGGTGAAGCGTTACCATCCGAGTCCCCTGCCGTTGCTCCTTCCATATCCATTGGACTCGCACCATCCTCACTTGAGCTTGAGCCACAATTGTATTCTCTCCCAATAACTCGACCACCTCCTTCAGACACAGCTCTAAAAATCTGGCCATAACCAATGTTCCCATCTCTATGTTTTGAAAGAGCCCCCGATGGATAAACCCTTCGAGCAATAGAGTTTTGAAGGATAAAGTCAAACATTTGTGATTACTCCACTGGGGAGTACACTGGCAATGGTGGATTTCCGGGGAAGGGTTGTAAACGTTGTGGGGCTGCTGGCATAGACTCCTCCCAAGCTTCCCTTTCAAGAATGGTGGGTGCCCTATTTGTATTTGTGGCACTATTGTTTTCAAGGTCAGTGCTTAACAAATCACGAAAAGGGGTTGGGTTTTCCATTTCTATTTCCACCAATCTGGTCTGCTGGAGGCTTGGAGCCCCTTCACTAACCGTGTGGGCCGGAATCCCCAACACACTAGCATTTGAAGGCCAAACTTGAGGAGTTATATTTAAATGGCCTGCTGCTTGCTGTTGTTCTTGAACTTGGGCCTCATGCTGGTTTCAAGCTGTGTTAGTGGACGGCCCAGCTTCAAACCAACCCCCTTCTCCTTCTGCTGGGCCTGAAAAATTAGTATTTAGGCCCGAAATACCAGCATCCGGACCTGACCCAGTTTGCCCAGCACCACGTGAAGCCATTCCGGGAGGGAAAAGGTTTGCATTGAAAACAGGCCCTTAAAAAGGTGCCTCATCAAAGTTGAAAGTTTGACCAGGAGTAATCCTACCCCCAAAAGTGGTCCCAAGATCAAAATCAAGTACCACATCCGAGGTATGAAATCTAGGAGAGGGTGGGCCCCCATATTGTTGTACCAAGCATACGGAAGGAGTGATGTTACGTTCCGTGCATGTGGTTGCACGTAAATTGAGAGAGTACATCGTATACAATCGATCGACCTCCATGATTGGCACTCCTCTTTCGACAAAGGAAACAAGTTGAGATTCGATATTATTCCGAATAGCTTCAACACGAGTTGTACATCGTGATGCCTTGTGACCCACACAACCACAGCGAACACAGTACTTGAACAACTCCTCATATTTGAATTGAATCCAGATTAAGGTACCATTATCAAGACTTAGAAAAAAGCCTGGGATTAGAGGGGACCCAAGCTCCACCAAGACACTTAAGCGTAGATAATCTAACCTCGGGACGATCTGTGGTTCAGGCTCGACTAAAAAAGGCTCCCCAAACAAACGACCAGCAAGCTCCCCCATTCCGGGGGTGATGAACTCAAACGGAAGCCCACACACACGTACCCAGAACTTGGCCGAAGGGAACCTAACCGTATGTGGCATAGTGTTGTCTGTGTACGGGCATAGGGCAATGATGGCACCTTTAATAACGATCTTGGTTCTTCTCAAGAGGCTCCACCTATCCTCATCGTCATGGCAATGGAAGACAAAGAGGTCTCCCATCTTTGAAACCTGAATATGGTTTCGTTTCCTCCATCTGTTGTTAACATAATGCTGCACCCTATCATGATGTATATTACGATAATCTACTAAAACCCCTAACACACACTTACTCCAGTACACTCTCCGTCCATTAATTTCACTCCCGTTAACCTCTATAATTCCCCCAGCCCTATTTGGACGCCAATGACTAGCATTGTTCATGTTGAAAGCAGAAAAGCGGTTAAAAATGGTGGAAAACCGAGTAAGAAAACCAGGCAAAAAGAAGTTGTGTTGTAGAAGTGAACAGTGGAAGAGCACTTAAAAAGGCAGCAGCCCTAGTCGACTAAAGTAATGTTAAAAATTAAAAAAAACAATGAAAACCAATACCCAATCAGCGCAAAAGTGAAACAATAGAAAAGACAAGAAACCAAAGCACTTCCCAATAAAACTAAGGCAAGAGACAATAAAAAACAAACTTGGGAAACCAAAAAAGCAAGCGCGTGTGGAGCAACTTCCCTGGTAATAGCCTTCCAGCACGCAAATAGTAATAATTACGGTCTTGTAAACCCCGTAATGCAACTTCCAAGTACACTGTCAAACAAGCAACAAAAGATTAGAGCAACTTGGAAAAAGCATATAATCATGACCTCTAACCCTAGTACCTCGAAACCCCAAACCACCCTCTTAAAATTAAAACCACATGAAACCACTGAAAAACTGCTCTACACCCTTACTGGGAAACCCAACTCTATTACTAGATAGAGAAGCTCTCGACCTTTAGTGAGAGAAAAAAAAACTCGGCTAGTCCTGCAGACAATGTTGGTGGTTTTATTCTAAAAAATTTACCAGGTACTTATATGCATGGAGTTTGCTTTTTTTTTTGTTTAATATGATGCCTTTTATAGCTTTAGTGCTATTGAATTATATGTTAGAATTTCAATCTCTTTCTGTCTTAATTGATGGAAAGAGAGATTGAATGGCAAGTGGGAGATTTTTGAGTGTTATTTGCTGTTGAAATTTGTCACTTGTCAAGGAACATCCTTGATGACTTGATGTAGGCCTCTCTTTTACTTCCTTTGTTTGAGAAGTACTCCATAATGTAGAAGTAAAACTRTGGAAATCATTTACCCTATGTTTGGGTTGAAAAAAATGGAAAGAAAGGGAGGGAAGAAAAATGAAGGGATAACAAATGAGGATGGAAGGGAATTTGAGAGGAGAGAAATGGAGGGATTAATTTGTAATAAATTAATCTCCCCAGCAATGGAGAGATTTGGAAGGAAAACTCATCATTTTTACCTCTACTTCCTTCCCCTTCCATCCTCTTCATCACCCTCCCCTTCTTTTTCCTCCCATTTTGTTACCCAAATAAAGCCTTAGTTGTTTCTGTAAAATGTATCTATGTTTGCGATTTCTTTTATTTTTGTTGCTGGAGAATCCTTTTAGGTGAGATATGCTTTGTGACGGTGGTTTCAATGTTGCCTTTTTATGAATTTAGCACTTTCATGTTATGCTTTTTTGCTGCTTCAATGGGAGATTTTAGCCTCTTAAACTAGTTATATGCTAACCTAAACATTTTACTACAATGGCTTTCAAATATAGTTATATTCTGACTTCTACTGCCTCTGTTCCGATTTATTCTTACATTTGTAAATTGCACGTTAATTAAGGAAATTGGTATTTGGATAAAATATGTTGGTTTTACTTGGAAGTTGTGTTATCTTTTAATTTGATTGAGGTGTGTGCAATAAAATTAAATTTAATCTTTTAGTATTTAAATATGAGTGGAGGAGATAAGTTGGGGTGGAAGATCGAAAAATAATAAGGAAACGAGTAAGGGGTGAAAGGCGTGTCGCGCACCTAACAAAGATAATAATTTACCCAACTAATCCTCCTAACTATGTAGTAGGGTAAGTCGATAACTTCCTACCCCAATTTAATCACTTGTTCAAAAGGAAAGATAACCCTATAAAATACCATAAACCTCTCCCGAATATTTATGACTTCCCTAATTTGCAATCAAGCCTACTCCTGTGGAATCATACAAATTAGAGACATAYATCACAATACCCTAACTTCCTGACAATTCGTTCTACCTACTCTTGTGAAGAATTTCATTTCCTTAATTGAAATAATCAAATCCATCAAAATCCAACTCCCGCTGTGACAGAGACAATGGAATCATAACAATACTAATTATCCCTAATCTATATTGGCATAAACACAACCAATTAAGTAGAACAATTGATAATTAAATTGGGGGAAATAAATGTAACGTCAATCATGACTAGGGTTTAAGTTAACCCTAGATAAATAATCTTATCAAACATAATCAAAATAATAAAGGAAATAGAACAAAATAAATCAAAGAACGAAAAAAGAATCGTGAATTAATGGAAGAAACTAAAATTATATCAAAACAAGTGTGATGACAAAAATAAACAAACTAAAAATAGAAGAGAATTGCTACCGAACATGTTACATGCATAAATTCTTCTTCGCGGACGAAATCCCCCAGCAAAGTGGTGGCCTCCTCCTAAAACTAATAATCCATAGCTTATACAGAGTAAATCAAGTAATATTATTGTGGGCTCTTATTAATGAGCCTAATACTTGCTCAGGATACACGAGCAGTGAAGGACCGCGGTGGGGCTGCGGTTAAAAATGGTGGAAAACCGAGTAAGAAAACCAGGCAGAAAGAAGTTGTGTTGTAGAAGTGAACAGTGGAAAAGCACTTAAAAAGGCAGCAACCCTAGTCGACTAAAGTAACGTTAAAAAATTAAAAAAATCATGAAAACCAACACCCAATCAGCGCAAAAGTGGAACAATAGAAAAGACAAGAAACCAAAGCACTTCCCAATAAAACTGAGGCAAGAGACAATAAAAAAAACTTGGGAAACCAAAAAGCAGGCGCGTGTGGAGCAACATCCCTGGTAATAGTCTTCCAGCACGCAAATAGTAATAATTACGGTCTTGTAAACCCCGTAATGAAACTTCCAAGTACACTATCAAACAAGCAACAAAAGATTAGAGCAACTTGGAAAAAGCACATAATCATGACCTCTAACCCTAGTACCTTGAAACCCCAAACCACCCTCTTAAAAATAAAACCACACGAAACCACTGAAATACCCCCTTGAAAACTGCTCTACACCCTTACTGGGAAACCCAACTCTATTACTAGAGAGAGAAGCTCTCGACATTTAGTGAGAGAAGCAACTACTTTATAATTAGATTGTTAGATATGTTGTTGGAACGGAGTGAATTATAACAAAATATCAATAACGAACGAGTATATAAATAAGATTAGGGACAACATCAATACAGAATATTAAACACATACAATTCATACACATATAATATGTTGGTATATATTAGACAACCAGGCCTAATATAACCAAGGCCCATATAATAAAACCCATTGGGCCCACTAGAGAAAGTGAATGGAGGCCCAAAAGGGGTTAAAACAGTTGACTACCTGGTCAAAGGGTGTGCCATGAGTAAGACACCTGCCATGGCTAAACATGTGACACTTGTCATTAAAGAGTCTAATGCCACCTGCCCATGCAATAGTATATAATGTAGCCTAAGGCCACCCATGCCTGGTAAGTTCACAAAAACTCACACTACCTACTTTCTCTCTCTAAGAAATTGCCCACTACCTGGTATAAACTCTAACACCTCCATCGAAGGGGCTGTTCCTGGGTTGCCCCAGGGTAGTTCACTTTGGGTTTTGTAGGTACTTGGATCGCATATCAGGTTCATCACCACCAGCATCGGCCCATTGGCAGCTGCCACATTAGCAGTACCAATTATTGTACCAACAATTTGGCGCTAGAAGGAGAGTCGTAGTGCCACATATTTCGTGGGTTGAACCATGGATGAATCCAATCTAGAAATGATGCCTGGAGGTGGTCCTGAACCTAGAAGGCAGGAAGAAGTATCCTCGACTACTAGAAGTCGTTCTACCAAGCGTTCTAGGTCCAAAAGACACCATAGTAGTCGAAGTACCAGGCCACCTCCATCGCAAGATTTACAGACACCAAGTCCAAGAGGTAAGCACACTGGCTCTATTAGAGATGGTAAAAGTCGCCATCGAACACCTTCTCCCTCCAGGAGAACTCGTGATCGTTCAACTCCACCAACGACAGACTAGGTGGAGCAAGCAAAGAATGTTCTCCGTCGAGCTGGTTTAACGTCTTCCAGGTATGTTGGTAGTACCTCTGGAGTGAGTACCACACAAGAGCATGTCCCATTTAGGCCAACTCCACCCACTCCAAGCTATACCACTAGAAGACGCCACAACCAGATGAATGGCTCTATGAGACCGCCCAGACCACGTGTCAGGAGGAGGTTCGGTTATTCACCTCCCCCATCACCATCCTCTCCATCATATAGGTCAACCCCATCATTGGAGGATATTCTTGAAGAAAATGACGAAAGACCAGAGGTCAGATATGCAAGTCCAGCTCAAAATCACCGTACCAGGACAGGTACGCCCAGACCTAGTCCTAGGGCAAGATCTGTTGGATTTACAACTGGGACTACCATGCTAGAGCCAGTACCCAGGTCTAGTCAATCAATTCACGATCGTCTTGGTAACCGGCTCTCAGTATTCCACAGGCTGGGGGGACATGGTCCTGTACAAAACCAGCACGTCATTGGAGCCACATCGGGCCAGGTTACGGGGCATGCAACTAGTGGAATCAAATACCCATCCTCATCACCATTCTGTGAAGATATATTGAGAGCACGATCTCATAAGGTAAAGATACCAGGCCACAATAAATTTGATGGTACTGGAGACCCAGATGACCATGTTGCCCTCTATGAGAGACACATGTATTTGGGAGAGTTTGCAGACGCAAGCTGGTGCAAGTACTTTCCTACCACACTCACTGGTGTAGCCCAGGCCTGGTTTCGCAATATACCACCTGTAGCATCTACAGTTTTGGTGACCTAGCTGATTAGTTCAGGAACCATTTCATAAGTGGTAGGGGAAGGCAAAAATCATCAATTGAGCTCATGTTAGTTAAAAACAAGGGAAGGATGAAAGCTTACGTGACTACCTTACCAGGTTCAACAAAGAAGCTATGACAGTCTCTAAGTCAAAACTTGATGTGGTTATCATGGCTTTGCAATATGGTTTGAGACCTAGTCCGATCATGGACCACCTTACTAAGTCTAAGGTAGAGACCCTGGCCCAGGCCATGTACATCTCAGATGATTGTATCACCCTGGAAGAGTTCAATAAGACTATAGCACCAGGTAGCGCTCCTGTAGCCAAGAAGGATGATAAAGCACCTTCAACTGCCCAGAAGACGAGGAAGGAGAAGAGAGACGAGAAGAAGAAAGAGAAAGCTACAAATCCTCTCCCCCCAATCTTCGAGGGTTTCACTCCACTCAATACTGACTCCACTTAATACTGACATGGCAGTTATATTTGCAGCTCATAAAAATGATGACAAGTGGATGAGGCCACCCAAAAGGGAAAAAGTTGGTAAAGATCCCAACAAATATTGTGACTTCCACGAATGTCCAGGCCACTCCACAGAAGATTGTGTACAGTTGAAGAATAACCAGGAGGATCTCATCAGGAAAGGATTCTTCAGCCAGTACAAGAAGTTTGCCAAGGAGCAGGAGGAAAGGGACCAGGTTCAAAAGGATGACCGACCGGAGCCTTCAAAGAGGTACCAACCTAGGCGTCCAATCAACGAAATCTCTGTTATCTTTGGTCCACCAGCTTCCAGGAATCATCTAAAGAATGAGGTTAGAACTGCTAGTTGTTCTAGTACTTATCAATCTGAATGCTTAGATATTCCTGAAATTAGCTTTGGACCCCAAGATTGTAGAGGCCTGGTCCATCCTCATAATGATCCTTTAATATGCTCAGTACAAGTATGCAATCATCTGGTCCACAAAGTCCTAATAGATGGTGGTAGCTCTGTAAATGTCTTATGTTATCATGTTTACCAGAAGATGCGATTGCAAGAGAAGAACATGGAGCCCACATCTGGCCCCATAACAGGTTTTTCTAGAAGTTCAATCCTCCCTAGAGGAGAGATTTAACCTGTCAATTACCCTAGGAAATGAGGAGCTGGGTAGGACAGTGCTGGTTAGGTTTCAGGTAGTAGAGGCTTACTCTCCATATAACATCATAATGGGACATACATTTATGTGTGCATTTGAGGGGGTAGCATCCACCTACCATCTATGTTTCAAATATGTAGCAGATAATGGATAGGTATCTGTCTTGAAAGGCTCACAAGTAGCAATTAGATCTTGTCAGCTAGACTTGGTCAAGACTTCAAGGAAAGAAGACTCTATTCGTCTTCGCAAGCAGGTCAAAGATATGGAAGCAGAGGCTAATTTTCAACCCCTGAAGAAGCGGGTTATCAAGGTTACTAGTCCAAGCACAACTGAAGCTCAACCTCATGAATCAGGCCAGTTCTCTACTGGACCATTGATTGAATTGGACATAGTAGCAGTACCACAGCCTGTTGAAGGCACTGAGTCAGTTCCCTTGGTTGAGGGAACTGACAGAATGGTACAAATTGGATCAGACCTGAGGACCCAAGAAAGATGCAATCTTATCAGCTTACTCAGGATGCATGAAGATGTGTTTGCCTACACAGCAGATGAAATGCCTGGAATTGACCTAGAGATCATATCACATCACCTGGCTATTGACCCAACAAAGAAACCTGTGAAGCAAAAGAAGAGACACTTTTCTTATGAGAAGAACCAGACCATTGAAGCTGAGGTCAACAAGCTACTTGATGTAGGATCCATTGAACTTTGTCATTACCTAGAATGGCTGGCAAATGTGGTGATGGTAAAGAAGCCTAATGCAACATGGAGGATGTGTGTAGATTTTACAAATCTCAATAAGGCCTTCCCAAAAGACTGCTATCCACTGCCCAGAATAGACCAACTGGTTAATTCAACCAATGGTTATGCCAGGCTCTCTTTCATGGATGCCTTCTCTGGTTATCATCAAATCCACATATATCCACCTGACAAGGAGAAAACTGCCTTCATTACTAGTTGTGGTGTCTATAATTATATTATGATGTCATTTGGGTTAAAGAATGCTGGTGCCACCTACCAGAGAATGATGGACTAGGTCTTTGAAACCTAAAGAGGCAGAAATTTGGAAGTATATGTTGATGATGCCATTGTGAAGAGTGTTCACCCTGAAGATCACATTGAAGACCTGACTAAGACCTTTGCTAACCTTAGAAAATCCCAGGTCAAACTCAATTCTAAGAAATGTGTTTTTGGGGTTAAGTTTGGTAAATTCTTGGGATTTATGGTCAGTCAGAGGGGAATTGATGCAAATCCAAATAAAGTTAAAGTTGCATTGGATCTACCTGAGCCCAAAAGCATCAAGGATATCAAGAGGTTAACAGGAAGGATGACTGCTCTTTTCTGGTTCATTGCCAGATCATCAGAAAAAGTCTCAACCTTTCTTCAAAGTGCTAAAAGGGAATAAAGAATTCAACTGGGGCCCAAAACAACATGAAGCATTCAATCAACTAAAGGAGCACCTAGTGAAACTTTCTACCCTAGCCAGGCCCGTACCAGGTGAAACATTGTATCTATATATTGCTATCAGTCAATCTGCAGTAACTGTTGTCTTATTGGGAGAGCAGGACAAAGTTCAACAACCTGTGTACTTTGTAAGTCATGCCCTGATTGGGGTAGAGACCAGGTATCCCGTGATTGAAAAAGCTGCTTATACTATCATTAAAGCAGCCAGAAGGTTGAGACCATATTTTGATGCACATCCCATAGTTGTCTTGACTGATTTGCCATTGGAGAAGTCACTTGAGAAGATTGAAAAATCAGGCAGATTAACAAATTGGGCACTTGAATGAACTGGTTTTGGAATCACTTTCCAGCCCAGGACAACCATCAAAGCACAAGCCTTAGCCGACTTCCTGGCTGAGTGTTAATATTATGAAGAGCAAACCACTCAAACAGTCCCTTGGATTGTGTACACAGATGGTTCATCCAGAGATACTGGCTCTGGAGCTGGTGTGGTTCTGCTCTCCCCAGAAAAAGATGTTATAGAGTATGCAGTTTCAGTTTCAAGTAACCAACAATGAGGCTGAGTATGAAGCTGCCATTGCTGGTTTGTAGTTATGCTTGTCAATAGGAGCTACCAGAGTCTGTCTCATGACTGATTCCCAACTAGTTACCAACCAGTACAGGGGGGAGTATGAGGTCAGAGAACCAATGCTTCAAGCTTACTGCACCAAAATGAAAGAGTTAGCTTCAAAACTACAGTCACTGGTTCAACCAGCAAATGATCTTCAACCAATTCCGAATCCTATCCCCTTTGCTCAGTGGGGTGTGAATATCCTGGGCCCATTCCCAAAGGCTCAAGGAGGTAAAAAAATGGCTTATTATTGCTGTGGATTATTTTAGCAAATGGATTGAAGCTGAGGGCTTAACCAACATCTCTGAAAAGGATGTCAGGAAATTCCTATGGCAGAAAATACTTACTAGATATGGTATTCCTATCTGCATAGTATTTGATCATGGGAAACAATTTGACAATGATTCATTAAAGGCTTGGTCAGTACAATTCAAGATCAAAGTTGCATTCTCAACAGTCTGCCACCCACAATCAAATGGGCAGGCAGAGGCAGCCAATAAGCAAAATTTGAATGGTTTAAAGAAGAAGCTGGATGATAAGAAAGGGTTATGGTTTCAAGAGTTGCCAAGCACCCTCTGGTCATTAAGGACCACTGTCAAGATATCAACTGGTCATTCACCTTATACCCTGGTGTATGGTACTGAGGTATTGATACCAGTGGAAGTTGGCTCTACCTCCCTTAAACTCTCTCAGTATAACCAGTCTCAGAATGAGCATATCTTGTCAGAGTGCTTGGACCTGGTTGATGAGCTAAGAGAGGAAGTAGCAACAAGATTGTCAGCTTATATGCAGAGGGTGGCCAGATATTACAACAAAAGGGTCAGGCAAAGACCACTAGTAGTTGGTGACCTGGTTTTAAGAAAGTCTACTCCAATCCAAAAAGGCGGTATTCATGGAAAGCTTTTAGCCACTTGGGAGGGGCCATATCAGATCCATTCTCAAAGCATGGCTGGAACACACAGACTTATGGAGCTTGATGGCACTGAGTTGCCCAATATATGGAATGCAGATCAACTCAAAAGGTACCATGCTTAGTTTGGTCACTTGAACTGGAAACATTTTTTTTTTCAGAAGATACTTGTATTTATCATATAGTAATTACTTTTGTAAAACATTTAGTAATTATGAAAATCAACCATGTAATTATTGTGTAATTATATATGAAAGGCAATTTAAAGCCAATTGGTTCTATTATTTCTTTTTCTAGTGTTTTATTTTAGTAATTTAAGTTGTAAAGTATTTCATCTCAATAGAGATAAATACACATAAAATCCTACTCTTTCTATAGAGAAATGTACCAGTCTGGTGAAGAGCCACTTGGTAAAAATCCTACTCTTTCTACAGAGTTAGGTACCAGGCTGGTGAAGAGCCACCTGGTAAAGTCCTACTTATTGGAGTCAGGTACTAGGTTGGTGAAGAGATACCTAGTAAAAATCCTAATCTTTATGAGATAAGGTTTTAGCATGATCATGTCATCTAACAAAAATCTTAGTTCACCAGAACCAGGTACCAACATGATTATGTCTCCTGATAAAAATCCTATTCTTTATGAGATAAGTTATTAGTGTGATTATGTCATCTGATCAAAATCCTGATTCATTGCAAACAGGTACCAGAATGATTATGTCACCTGGTAAAATCCTACTCTTTACACAGAGCCAGGTGCCATAAGATTATGTCTTTGGTTCAATTTATGCAAAAGATTTAAAGGGGTTTTTTTACCTCAAATAATTTTGCATAATCATTTTTTGCGTAAATAAGTCAATTTACAAAACTTATGTGTTTAATATTCAAACATATTAAATCACCCAAGTCTTGGGGGGGGGGGGGGTAAAGAGTACCCCTGGTACCTGCACCCTTGGTAGGTTTGACTGAAAACATGCATTTTTTGTTTTATTCTATAAAGCATGTTAATTATTTACACAATAATTGACATATTTTTGCACATGGAAAGGTTAAGGGTATAGTTCACCAAGTATAAAACTTATGTAATTAATATTTTCACATATTAATTAACCTAAGTCTTGGGAGGGCAAAGAGTACCCTTGGTACCTATAACCTGGTTGATGAGCCTATACATGTTAGTAATATTAAATCATTTAAATACCAGTAATTTAAAACAAAATACTGGATTTACTTGTACATATTATAACATAAATAGTGCAATTTATAAATCCATCATCCAAAATACTCCAAGTTTTAAGAAACTATTGCCCTTAGGGGCAAACTATTACAATAGGTGGTTGCCTGACTCAGGCTCCAAAAGAGGGCCCTGTCAAGGACCAGTAGCCAATTGATTTTAAATTACAAACAAATTAACATTGTTCACACAATTAGAGTATTATCTTCTTAATGCAACAAGCAAAAGCAGATTAAAGGACTGAAGGTGAAAAGGCTAAGACAAGGCAGAAACTAAGGAGTACATCATTCAGCCAGATCAGGAGAGCTTCCACTTGAAGAAGTACTTGATTCACCAGGTAGCCACCCGAGTTCCTATGCAGAAGTATTCAGCTGGGACCCCTCAGCTGCATCACCTTCTTTGTTGGGTTCTCCTACATCTTCTTCCTCCTGGTGTTGGCCTCCTTGATCATCTCCAGGATGAGTTACCTCACCAGGTCTGGATCCATCTCCAGCATCTTGTTCCACCTCCTTGTCTGTTTCCGGCACTACTTCTTCTCCTACTATTGGTTCTTCCTGGTTGGTACTCTGAGCTGTTGGAGGATTTTCAATCACTGGAACAGGGCTGGTAATCATTGGGGTTGTTTCTTGGATATTGATGGGATCATCAACATCACCTAAAACAAAATTGTCTCCCATGTTTATGGCCAGAACCAAGTCATCAAGACCTGGTGTGTTGCCAGGGAAGGTTAGTTCAATACCTCTCTCTACTTGCATGTTCTCTGATCCAACATCTTCAATGTGCTCAGTGACCTTCTCATCAATGTTGGGAGTAAAGAACTCTGTTAGAGTAGGTGGTAACACTTCACCTGGTTAGTTTACTTCCCCAATACCAGCCTCCAAAGCTTTCTCCATCTTGGACCAGTCAAAGTTTGGGTCCACATGCCTGGAACACATGTAGCAGACCAACCAAGTATAGTATAAATGGTTGTTCAGATCTTCCTGCATCTTCAACCTCTCATCCTTCAGGCCAGTCAGCTCCTCATTTAGCTTCTGAATCTACTCATTCATCCTTGTCATGCTCTCCCTTTCCAGGGTCAGGTTGTTTTCCAGAGTCGCCTTTTCTTCCTTGAGCTCATTGATCTTTATGTCTCCGAATGACAAGTCCTGAACCAGCTATTTGACCCTCTGATCAGCCTTCTCTTTGCTCTCTTGAGCCTGGTCCTTTACTTCTATGAGCTTCTTCTTTTTTTTCCTCCAGGGTGGCAGTTGTGTTAAGGGAAGTCCTCAGATTACTTTGTACTCTCTCTATTTTACTACTAGAGTCCCTCTTTAGGTGCTCATAATTTTGTTCAAGAGTCAGGTACTTCCCCTCAATCTGTGAGCAAGACTAGAACAAGCATGGGTCTTAGCCTCAAAGTTGAGAGAGGCGATCAGTCCAAACTTAATGGCCTGCAAAAAAAGAAACAAATAAGCATTAAGGTTACCTTCAAATATTTCAGAAAAGTTATATTCAACTGAAGTTGGAAATTTGGGGACAAAGGATCTTACCTAGGCCATATGATACTCAAAGAGCTGGTTGGAAACTTTATCATTTTCCATAATGGGAGCATCATAAGGAGATATGGCATGGAAAAGCAAGTTCCTAGCAACCAGGCTGCTCTCATCCAAGTTTGCCCCATCCAAACCCCTGTTGGGGTAGGTCCTAGCTTCTCCAAATGCAGACCTTACTGCAAGTGGAAAGGAGGCTGCCCCATAGAATGGGCCTGATGAGGATGAGGCTAGTAAATTAGACCACCTGGGGGTAGCCGTTGTTGTTGTTGTTGTTGTTGTTGTTGTTGTTGTTGTTGTTGTTGTTGCTTCTGTTGTTGTTGTTGTTGTTGTTGTTGTTGTTGCTTCTGTTGTTGTTGTTGTTGTTGTTGTTGTTGTTGTAGCTGTGGTTGCTGTGGTTGCTATTGTTGTGGTTGATGTTGTTGTTGTTGTTGTTGCTGTAGTTGTGGTTGTTGTTGCTGCAGTTGATGTGGTTGTTGTGGTTGATGTTGTTGCTGTTGCTGAAGTAGATATGAGAGGAGTGCCAATAGAATCCAGGCTGGCAGAAGGAACAATATGTGCAGACACAAAGCCAGAGGCACCAGTCCTCACTGGTAGGGCTGAAGCAGTTGTGAAAATGGTACCTACACCAGCTTCGGAGTACCAGTTCCCTAGCCACTTGGAAGCCAAAATCCTCTTGGGCCTTCCTTCTTTTGGCTTCATCCTCCTCATCACTGTCCAGGGACACTACATCATTGACTTTCCTCTTCCCACTGTCTCTTGCCAGGTCTTGAGGATTTTGCAGGGCTTAAGAAGACTGACCACGAAGGGTGGGCCCATGGCCTGCAGGGATAAGCACAGATACTCCACCTCTCTGGGCAATCCTACCACCCTGGATAGGGGATGGACTTCTCCTAGGTGGAAGGAAAATGGTGCTCCTCAATGCTCCAAAGTCTGGAACCCTAAGCCTGCTTCTGGTCAGTCTAGAGCCAGGACCAGATGTGGTCCTGCCACCACTCCTTGAAGGAGTAGGAGCTCTTGATCTTCTCCCACCATATAGGGTGATAGGCGTTTCAGTTCCTCTGCTTTCTTCCTCTGATGCCCCATAGTAGGCACCAGCAGCCTGCAAATTCTCTTGACCAACCTAAGATGTACTGCTTGACATGTTTGTGGTGTGTTGATGAAAACTTTCTGCTGTCCAGGGGTCTGTAGGCTTTGTCCTCACCAGCTGATCAAAAACTTCTAGCTCAATCACCAAACTATCAAGAGTCACAATTTGATTTCTCAGTACACCAGATTCAGAAGAGGTGGCAGTGATATTCCCAGTTGGGGTTCTTCGAAGCTTATGTTCAAGATAGACCAGTCCAGCTTCCCCTGAGTCTCACCTGCATACACAACAAAATACAATATGTTTAGTTCACAGAATTAAGTCATCAGAAGCATAAAAGTGTAAAAGTGTATACAAAGAATCAAGGGGTTAGTTAGACATCAATTCAAAAAGACTTACTTCTGGAGATTTTCCTGCTCAAACCACCAGCAGCCAGGTATAATTCAACCTTCAAAAGTTCAAAATGTGGCAGCCAGTTTTTGGGTACATGACTTTTCCCCTTTGACTTGGCTCCATAAGCTTGAAACCACTAGAAGGTAACAATCTCCTTCTCTATAGTAAGGCTCTTTGGGGATAAGGCTTTCCTCTCCAGGGCTTTGTTTATGGTAAATCCAGTTCTGGCCTGGTATAGGTGAGGGTGCTTCTCATGTAAAGGAACTCTGAGCCACAACCATTATTGTGTCCACTTCTTCATTCCCCCCACCAAGGGATAGGAGGTGGCATAAGTCTTATTGCCTCCCTTGCCTACTTCAAGGGAGTACCAATCAGTTTTGATTTGAGTCCCCCTAAATGCTTTCAGCCAGAACAGGGTCCTGAACACCCTGGTGGACACTCCAACTCCAGAAAGGAACAAACCCAGATGAAGCTCACAATCCTCTAAACAGCACTGGAAGCAAGCTGAGATAAGCTAATTCCCCACAGGTCAAGCAGCTCTACAATAAAGGGGGTGAAGAGGAAATCTTATCCCAAGTTCAAGATGTGCAGTGCAGACAGGGATCTTGAACCTAGGTGGTGTGTAAGCCCTGTCAGAAGGGTTAGGTACCTCAAACCATTAATCAAAGTTGGACCCAAACCCATACAACTTACCAGCCTTTATGTCATATCTTCTGTCATAGGCCTTCTGGAGGAACTCACTGTCCAGAGTAGTGTTGGCAGGACCATCATTCTCCTTCATATCAGCCCACCTAAATGATGTCATATGGTGGTTATCAAGTGAAGGTTCTGAAATACTCAAGAGGGGGGGGGGGGAATTGAGTATGGTTGACTATAGCCAATTTTTCTTTTTGCTTTTGACCTTATAAT
>SNQN01008922.1:13552-24158 GCA_008642245.1 Bassia scoparia | reverse complement strand
GAAAAATTGCAAAAAATTCTTGAAAAATGTTTACAAATAATTTAATTTTTTTGAAAATTAAAACTTATTTTTGGAGGTGCTAAATACCTGGAAGAAGTGTCTAGTGCAAGAGAAACWACCTTTTTTAGGGCCTGTCAGGGTCCTAGCTCTCTCGATTTGACTTATGTGTTGCGAGGGGTGTCTTTTCATTGGCCGTTTTGGGCTAGGGACAAATGTATGTATCTACAAAATACTACATAGGCTATCATTTATATTTAGTAAAACAAAACAATTAATCACAACTAATGAAGTCATTATATAGAGTTAATTTATTTATACTGTGATTGTAAATTCATTATTTATTAATTTTACTAATATAATTATATTAATATATATAGAGTGAMATAATAATTATACCAAAAAAAATTATACAAGTCATTAAAGATTACCCATCATGAGAGGGCAAAGAATGAAAGAACACATGACAAGATTTCCGATCAAAACCAAGAAACTTGTCATAGAAACTTGGATATTTGATATAATTGTCATTAGTAACATCTTTTAGTTGAGTAATTGCATTTTGAACACATGACTAACTTCTATTATTGTTAGCCTATCAAGCTTCAGACCGACAAAGTTTAGTTGTATCTGTCACTCTGGCAGCATCAACTAAGTAGCAGAAAACTTCTGAAGTCCATATTYTTATAAAAAACCAGTTGTATGCTCCCATATACAAAATGAACAAAGCTTGGATACACGACAATCTATGATGATCATGACTTACAAATTTGAATACGGTAGCATTCAAATTGTAAACTTTCAATGATCAGTTGTATGATTATTACTATACTATGTAGTCCTGCGCATTATTGATTTTTTCTAATTCTAAACTTTCATTATGTACACYGTCCGGGGCACTGCGCATTGCRCGCGGTGTAACGRCTAGTTTATATATAAGAACCCTTAAAATGAGAAGCATGAGAAGCAATTTTGATCGTTGGCTTTTAAGATGGACGGTGAAATGTGCATTAGTTTTATACTGGAATGTGCATAAATTTTCCCATATATGTGCATTTTCCATGATGGTCCAAGAACCATTAAAATTTATGCACATTTATCTTTTTAGGGGAAATTAAATCATATCATGACCTCCATTTTTAAATTCAAGATTGCTTTAAAATTATGCAATTTACCTTTAAAATTTTGCACATTTACTTTCAAGGATTGCTTTCACACTTCTCATGGAGTTACATTTCTCTTCAACCAAATGTAGGTTCTTCTTCTCTTTGTTGCTTTTTTTTCCCATTTGCACCATAGTGCGATGTTGAATATTTGGTTTGTTCCACCAAACTTCTACAAGAAGTGAAAACCTGTAAGTTCATCGCAATTACACTCTTCATTTAGGTTGACATATAATTTGTTTAAGCCAAAGATACCGATTTTCAAAAATTTTAAAGAGGATTAATTTTTAAAAAATCATGTTATTCTTTGGGATCAAGTAATGTGTTTTTTTAACAATTATTTTTCTTAAATTTAGCAGGAAATTCTTAACCTGCATTGTACTCATAAAATTTCAAATTTGATTGACAGATAGTTTATGGTAAGTTAAAGCAACCGCATGCGTTTATGTTATTGAAATTTCTTGATTACTTTTCATGAAATTCGTTTTGTCGTCACTTTATCTACACATAATATGTGATGACTTAATCAGAAAATTTGTAAGCTTCCAATTTAAATTTTTTTAAAGAACAATTTTTTTACTTCTTTCTTAAACACTTAATTTTACAGACAAACATATTATATAAGAAAAAAACTAAAACTTGAAAGTTTGATGTTTTATTGTCACAGTGAATAGGCAAATCTGTTCCAATTGTTTAATTAAAAAACAAATTGTTATTTCATTAACATCAATTGGAATTAGTTGGTGGAAATAACTATAGAGGAAAGATGTGGAAGGAAAAAAAAAAAC
Organism: Bassia scoparia; assembly: GCA_008642245.1. Classification (NCBI taxonomy): domain Eukaryota; kingdom Viridiplantae; phylum Streptophyta; class Magnoliopsida; order Caryophyllales; family Amaranthaceae; genus Bassia; species Bassia scoparia. The sequence continues at coordinate 22,210 of SNQN01008922.1, read as the reverse complement.
TGAAATCAATTTTATTCGTGTTGTGATTTTTGCTTTGCTTATTAATATTTTTTTATATATACAAAAAAAGATAGCATGAAAAGTGGAGAATGAGTTTAGCATGATAAACGTGGAATATGATTTATATTTTTTTAATCATGGAATTTATATTATCATGTTTTCATCTTATACTTTATTTTATTGTTCTCAAATTGGTTTTACGGTTGTTTTGTTGTTTATTGTTGCTTGCAATGATGATCTGCACTGTGGGTTGTTATTGTGTTTGGATGCATTGTGAGATATTTCATGTTTATTATTATCAAATGATGCTTCTTCTTTTTTCTAGGGCGGTTTAATTTTATTTTTTTGGTTTCTTAGTGTCTTATACTTGTGGGTTGAATCTTGAATGTCAATTATCAGTTTGATTTTATATTTATATTTTTTTCATGTTTTCTTTTTAGTTTTATTTGCGAAAATGATTTTTGTTTTATTTCGTATTAGTTTTTATAATTGGTTCCTTAAATATTATGGTTTTGAAAATAATTGATTTAAACGTAAATATTAGGATAGATTTAGTTTTCTTTATTTGTTTTAACCGTAAATGATTAAAGCTATCTTTTTCAGTTTAAACGTAAAATAATATTAAAAATAATAGTATACACATGATTTACGATGTTTTTTAAATTTTTTCTCTCTACCGATCTCACCCCTCTGATTGATTATCTCACTCTCACGACTAGTAGTAGAATAAATTGATCTGCAAGATTTGAGTGAGATCTCTGGCATCTTTTGATATGACAGAAGGAGTACATAACTCATGTATCACCATGTTAAGAGATATAATAATAATTGAGATCCACTATAAACACACACTCTCCTCTCACCACTCGGTTATGAAAAAAATTATCTTAACTGCATCTGAGAGTGCACTTCCGCCTTAAGAATTCAATGGTCCACACTGCACTAATAATCAGGTTCTCTCTGTTTTTTAGACACCCTACTTAAAATCGAGCTTGCCCTGTACATATATAAAAACGTACACACGGTATAACCACGATATATCACCTGGTGAGCAGTCTATCAAGTATGAACTGCCAACTTCAACGCCACGCACCAATCACTCTATATATCACACACATTATAATTATCGGCTGACCTCACCTGCACCATATAAGCACGCACCATCTAACACACAGTCCAAATGTAGTGGGGGGAGAGAAATACTCCAGGCAAACCTTGGTAATAATAAAGAAGAGGCTATCAGATGCATGACGATATCGAAGGTATGTTTGTCTCTTCATCTAGTGTTTTTAGATCCCTTCTTTAATTACTTAGTATTCTTTCCCTTCTATATTCGCTATGTAGATGGCAATAGAAGTAAGAAGAAAGCATTTCTCTTTTAATAGAAAAAAGTGGTGACTTGCTGAGATTACAATCCATAAGAGAGAACTGAATGCCATTAATTTCAACCACATAACCAATTTGCTGTCTCAGGGCATATTCTTTTATGAAAAGGAAAAACCCTGAAAGTTCCTCTCCAACTGACCCCACCGATATAAGTATTGATGAGGAAGACCAGTAGGAAGATACTTCCTACTAGTCAAAGCACCAAACACTCTCCTTGACGGTCTAGAAAATAAAACTAGGATGACCCAGACTCCAACAGTCCATCCAAGGAAAAGGCGAAAGCATTTTCAACCATCCTTAGTACAACAATCCCCATTCTTCTGACACGGCGTCACTGTTTTCACTCCCTCTATTTCAGAGATTGTGACTCTGACGATTCTGGAAGCCTACCCTACTATTCCCAATAATTACCCCTCCGAAGCAGCTCCAACTGTTTCCAACGAGTCCATTCCAGTGCTTCTCCAACAAATATCTGACACTTAGCCACAAGAGCACARCATAGTGATAAGTCATAATCAAGATGCCACTCAACCATTTTTAGTGGAGATGKAATCTAGCCCATCCATAGAACAACCCGTGGATCGAAACTCTTTAGTCTCAACAGAAGTAGATCCACCTACAAAGGCTACTGTTGTTGGCAAAGCAAGCTCATCCTCAGAGCAATGCCTAGAAGAAACAGAGGAAGAAGCAACAAAGGTTTTGAGCGCACTAGGAACAAACAATCACTCCCTCAAGGAGGCGGATAACTACCAATTGGTTGGCCAAAATGCAAGTATTTTAGTCAAATACTTTGTGATTTCGAATACCAAAATCGSATTTTCTTACTTGGATATACTGTACCAAACCCCTCACAGATAGTGACCTCAAAAGTCCTTCAGGAAGTTCTTGATAAGTATTCCCTGGCAGAGACCGATCTTAGCCCAAAAACTCGTGCCCATGCCATGCTCTCTTTACAAAAATCAGTATAGGTTCTTGCTTCTGGCGATCCTTTTGCATGGTCTGCTGTGCTTGAACCCTACTAGGATTTCATTAGAACGGTCCTTCCTAAGAAAGATTTCTTCCAAAAAGACCTTGCTTTCTCTTAAAATGAAATTTTGAGTTCCCTCAATCATGGGGCACACTTATGGGCTAAAATAGATCAAAGTGTCAAGGAACGCGAACGCCTKACCAATCGCCAGCATGAACTATCAGAGGAAAAGCACCTCCTCTTGGCAAAGATAGCTTCCTTAGAGCAGGAAGAACAACAATGCTCCAATATCTTGAAGCATGCACATAGGATCAATAGGATGCCCATSAGCATACTACACACTTAAAAGAGAGTGGAAAACAAGTCAAGACACCCCTTGACGACTACAAYACCAGAGCTGGACTCGCGGTCAAACGTCAGTTCTTAGTTTGTGCTAGAAAGTATCGTGCCAATTTCATAATGGCTAGGAAGAARGACAATCTGTGATTAGAGGAAGGTTCAAGAATGGTGAAAAGTTTCAGTAATCATGTTTTTAGACTATTAGTTGTAACAATATTTCATAGAACTATTTGTTCATGTACTACCTTATTTACCTGGCTCCTTATGTGTACGGAGTACTTCTTACGTTTTTCTGGAACCTCCTCATACTACATAATTCATATGATTTCGTCTTAGGAGTTTAGATGTGAAACTTTTCATGATTTCCATTTACGCATTATCCTTTTATTTGAAAGGAAAAGCAGATGTTTAATCATAATTTCGTGTAATTTCAATGTATATTGAAGAGAAAATCATTGGATGTTAAGACTAACTTGATGTAGTAGGTAATAAAAAAAATTATCAAACTCCCATTATTTAAWGAAAGTTGGATAATCATATGAGCTATCTACATACAAGAAAGTTAGCTAACCCTATACTCATACATTTCWKGAAGTAGCGCTAATGCTTGCCCCAAGAGATGCCCCTGGACATCAACTGGATCAGGAAGACMATTGGTCGCCAGATCCTTCACTGTATGAGGGTCATCAGAGTTGTTTGTAGGTCACCATCTTCATCGACCTCTTCAATATATCATATTGCACTTGAGACAACTTTCACTCTAGGCGTCGGTTCACTTTCAAGTTTGAGAGCAATCCCCTTGTCATTAGGCAAGGTCTTCAAAATTCATTCGGTACAAATTCACTGTAACTTCACTTCCAAATAAGTTCAACACCAACACAAACTACTCCCGCTAATGTATCATCTCACCCACATTCCATATATACTTTATGCAAAGTAGAAGGAATAGCTTAAGATACCTGTGAAACCTCTCTCCAGTAATACGCATTACAAACTACTCTCCCCTTCTTAACTATAATAAAGCTGACCAAGTTTCATAAGACCTACTTGATGGCATACAAGCCTAATCCTCAGTATTCTCAAACCAATTTTCATGAAAACTCCATTATGTGCTGAGTGCGACGAACTAACGATCAATCTTTCTCATTACCCTTACCCCAATTAATTAAAATTCACCAAGCATACATTAGCATTCTATAAGTACCCCCAATATTCAATTACTATATCTCACTTTAATTACCCAACTCTGCGCTCATCGTATATAACATGTCACCAATACTTAGCACTATGTAGTTGTCCCACACTAAAAGTCATTGATTAAATGCTTCAACAACTAAACTTTTCATGTTCCTTATAACCAGTCTCCAAGATGCTTACCACAAACCAAAATCTTTATCCAATTTTCTTTCAATACAGACTGAACATAGTAGATGGTCTTACCGCAGTGATCAAAGCTTCTGCTCATACGTCATCGCGCCCATATAGTATCCTGCAGGCATAGTCCCACAGGCTTTGACGCTGGGGGAAATGACTCGGCAACCAACAAGCTCCAGCCTCCACACATCTCTCTTTTCTGAACAATTTTCCGAAAAATCAAGATCGACTGACACCTCTAATCAAAAACTTCTGATCCATAGTCTAATAACTCCACATCAGATACCTACTCAATCATTCAAAGCATCTGCTGTCAAGCTTTCTATATCCCACTGATTCTCTAGTTCTTCTTTATAGGTCCCTCCCGTTACTCTATAACTAAGGATATCTACCAATCATTAACAAACCACAATCCCTGGATGATCCCTGAATTGTCTCCCCTCTGAATACTTCAACAACCAATGAGCCTCTGACAATAATTCCTCACCAAGTCCATCTCCCACTGTTTTCCACCCGAATGAAGCTTGTGTCTCAGGACAAGCTACTTCACCTTCTCCTCCTCCCCTCTCACCCACACTGAGACTAGGCTGTAAGAAAGTTCTTCCAACAACTTCTTTTCTTTCCTGACAGTCACAATAGATTTAGCATCATAACATTCCTTCTTACCTCTCTATCCGAATAGGGCCGATGGAAGACTTATCTTTATGAGTTCCCTCTCCCGAATTCTCTCTCTAGTTACTGTCTTCCTTCAAATGAGGCTCCTTAACAGTGACGACTTTAACATTCCCTTTTGCAAAGCCTCCTCATCCACATGAACTACGTTTACATGTAGTTGGCTGGTGGCTGCTTCTTTGATTAGCCTAGCCTTCTTCCTGACTCTTCTCTTTATTTTGGCCAGAGCGAGGTCATCTTTCTGTTCCTTATCTTCGTTCAAATTGTTATTCCCTTATTTTCTTTCTACCTCTTGGACACCTTGGCCTAAGCTTGGTACTCTCTCAATCTTACTAGGAAATTGGACCACTTTGGGTTTACCAATCCTAGGCAAGACTGAGACAGTAGAGGGCATTCGAGGAAGGTTGACTAGACCCTTCCTTAGGCCTCTTTTAAACTGAGGATTCTAGTGCCTAGGTACCGAACCTAGGTTATAGGGAATAACTTCAGTCTTTAGCAACTCAAAATGAAGCATATCAGCACAAGAAAGACACATAGTGAACCACAATTTCTCTAGACCTACCACTGCTTTTGTTTCTAAAGGAAAATTMTGAACAGCCTCCACATATGTTTGAGCCTTCTGACTAGTGACCCCATTATGATTCATTTTGCCAGCGGCATCCCCTGAGTGCRRCTCCTCACCTTCAGCCTTCTTTCCGTTAGGGTGAAAATTAATAAGATCCAACACTTAGTATTCTTGCTTTAAGATTTTCAACCCTTTCGTCCTCATCTTTTTATTGATGAAGCCTTTGAAAGCCTTGCATTGGTGAGTTGGGCGTGTAGAATTGAAATGCCACCGACATATATTGAGGTTGTCGTAATCCTGCTCTTGGTATTTTAGAGCAATCAGGACCCCTTCATTCACAACACATTCATATAACTTTACAACAATAGCTACATTAGAAAGCTCCTGCATGTCAATATGAGAAACAATATTAGTATCGATATCAACCATATTGCAATCCAGCCCATATTGTTCTAACTCTGAAAGATTTTCAGAATCAATTTCACAAGCATTTGCACTCTTTTCAAGGAAAAATATATTTCCTTTATCGATTTCATCTTGTATCCTATTCCTAAAAATTACACAATCATTAGTTTTATGAGTGAAGACATCATGTCATTTGCAGTAAACTTTTCCTTTTATTTCATTTGGATCTCTTTCCTTATGTCTACCCACTAGTTTAATCTTCTTGAACGTCAAAAGACAATCAAAGATTTAATCACATTTCTTAATGTTAAATTTATATTCTCTTCTTTGATCCTAATTGAAGTCCTTATGTGAAGACATTTTGTTTACTAGTTGAGGACATTTAAACGGTGGGCCTTGGACGATTTTTGCTATCGCTACATCCATTTTATCATCATCCTGATCTTGGCTCTCTTCTATGCAATTAGMGTAGTTGGCGTAATAATTATGTTTGCTTTTAGATTCTTCAGCTAAACACCTTTCATACGCCACCACCGCACTAGCCAAAGCAACAAAGTTTGGGAAATGTTGACTTTCAAATTTCTTTCTAAAAGGAAAAGACAACCCTTTCTGGACCATCGAGACGAACTCAGATTCRGGTAGGTTAAGATGACATTTGTTCTTAGCTCCCTTAAACTTTGCGATGTAATCCTCTACAGGCTCCCCCTTGTCTTGGGTTATCTTGGCTAAATCTGCAATGGAAACCCCAGCTTCCACTCTAGTAAAATGACGAAGAAACTGCCCTTGCAGATCTCGCCAAGTGTGAATAGAGTTTGTTGGAAGATGGGCAAATCAAGAAAATGTAGTCCTAGTGAGAGAACTAGAGAACAACTTGAGTAACTATTTGCTGCCTCTCTGCTTTGGTAGTTTAACCTAACCAAATGTTCTTTAGCAGACACTAATCCATTGCTAGAGAATAAGGTTGAAAATTCAGGAACTTTTAACCCTCGAGGAAATGAATACATCCTGTCAATCCATTCAGGATAGGGACTACAAGTCCCTCTCCTGGGAAAACCAACGTTGTGTCATATGGCCCTTTGGATCATCTCTTTCAATTGTCTAAGGAGGGATTCATGACAAACCTGTCTCATCTGGAAGTTTTGATCTTGGCCATGTGGATGCCGGTTGTAGATACCTACATTTGTCCCTAGCCTAAAACGACCAATGATAAGACACCCCTCGCAACACACAAGTCAAATCGAGAGAGTTGGGACTCTGACAAGCCCTAAAAAAGGCAAGTTCCCTTACACCGAGCATCTCTTCCGGACATTTAGTACCTCTAAAAGTAAGTTTTAATTTCATATAATTTTAACTTATTTTTAAACATTTTTCTAGAATTTTTCGGCACTTTTCTAAGTATTTTTGGTAATATTTGGAATTTTCAACAATTTAATRAATTTTGAGATAATTAATAAATTTACGAAAATAATTAAAAAAWTTATGAAATTTTAACACCACACACTATTTTTCACAAGGAAAGTTTACATATGTTTTCCATAATTTTTCCTTTTTTTTAATATTTACGAATTTCTTAAGCAAAAATGCAAAACCGAGCAAAGCTGGCAATCCCGAGATATTTTGCCTCGAGACAAGCATCCCGAGGAAGCCAAATATCACGATAATCGCAATAAAATAAGTTGCACTTGTATAAAATCACACGTATATTTTATATGATTTTATCTCGATTTTATTTCATTACKATATCACTATTTGAGGCAAGGCGAGCYAGCCAAATATCTCGAAAATCGCAATAAAATTAGCTGCAATCGTTTAAAATCACGCGTATATTTTATATGATTTGATCTCGATTTTATTTCATTACTATCTCGCTATTCAAGGCAAGACAAATCRGCCAAAGATTTGGTAAGTGGTGGGCGCAATTACGACTAGCTTTGTGTGTAATTATGCCCAAATTTGGGCGTAATTACGCCCAAGAATTACCTCTTTTTGGCTGATTTCAACCCTTGCCTATAAATATGACGCCCCCTCTTTCTTTTCAACAATTTTGTATGGACTTTTCTGATCTTGGGACGACTCAACTCTCWCTCTTTCTCTCACTTGTSCAACCCTCTCTCACTCTCATACTCTCTCACAAATACATTCAACACTCTTTTGCATTAGATCTAGGAGGTTTTCAAAGGTTCTAAAGGYTCGACAAGGGTTCCTAAGTGTCCGAAGCTACGTCCTTGGTCTTTGAAATCGTGTTGCGTGGTAGGTTTGAGGCTAACGTCTCAATTCTAAACCCCCTTTTGAATGCTTGTTTAGAAATTCGATTGTCTATGTAATTTGCATGTAATATTGACTAACAACCGGCATTAGGCTCTTGGGATACGGAATTAACAACACATGCCAAAACAAACTAGAAACTATTTGCATATTATTTTGTTAAGCAACCCGCCTAGTAACTTTCCATGCTTCGGGTTTAAAACAGAAAATTATTTTTTGTTGTCTTTCAGATAATTAACTCGCAATAATTGAGTATAGGCCGCTAGACACGGGGGGGTTGTGCACTTTTTCACCCTTAACCTTGTCCCCTAATCCAGAACATTGGTGCACTACAAGACATGGAGTCCTTCGCCTTGCTTTATACAATTATTGGCAAGGCTTAAAATGGGTTCCGCGGCTTCCCAAACGAAGTGCGGTGGCGACTTCCTTTACTCATTTCGAGTATAAACACACAACTCTAGGCATACTCACAATATGTGTAGATACCTRCATTTGTCTCTAGCCCAAGACGGTCGATGAGAGAGAAGTAGGGCCCTAACGGACCCTAAAAAGGAAAGTTTTMACTACACCGGGCACGTTTCTGAACACAAATCACCCTTAAAAGTAAGTTTTAATTTAAAAATAATTTTAACTCATTTTAAAATAGTTTTCTACAATTTTTTGGAATTTTACTGAATTTGTCTAA